>JAAVTI010001269.1:0-21388 GCA_011947335.1 Phytophthora constricta | reverse complement strand
CACAAGGTGAGACCAGATTCGGCTGATCACGGATCCATCGGGGACCCCTCCGTTAGTCGGTGTCCGGGCGCAGGTGGCAAGCTTCTGGTTGCTTAATTCGGTATTTTCGACTGCTGCTACACCACAATCGTGCGAGGTCATGGCTGCACAAGGCGAAGTCAGCGTTCGTACGCGACCAAGCTCCCGATGAAGAGAAGTGCCTTGTCTTTGGAGATCTTCTCACGGGATCGGCGCGTTACTGGTACCATCAGTTAGGCCGCACAACCCGCAGTAGCTGAAAGGACCTCCTTCGGGAATTCCAGACGCAGTACTGTGGCCTAGGCGTGTACAGTATTATCACGCGCGGAAGAAGTCGGACGAGTCCCCGCTTGAGTATCTTCACCGTCTGAACGTAGCCGGAATACGAGCTAAACTCCGTGTGAAAGATGGTATGATGGAAGCTCGCCGAGAACATGTGGAGCACTTCATCGAAACCTTGGTGATCGTGATCTGGCTGACCAACTTGCACTGCTGCGTCTTGGGGATGCTGATGCTCTCGAAGAGGCGCTCCGCGCATGCCAGCGTGCGAAGACACGTCAAAGTAAAGCAGCAGCGGTACCTGGCAAATACCGGCTGAAAAACCCTCAACGCCAGCCCCTCATCGACGGCGAAAGCAGTTCGAGCGATCCGCACTACTATTGATAGTAGTGGATCTGAAATTGAGCCGGGCGGGTCTGAAGGCGAGGGCGATCTCCGCAAGATGTTCACGGCCGTGGCTGAAGCAGTCTCCAAACAGGAGGATCGTGGAACGAGCCCCCAAGTTGGATCATCAGACTCGGGAAAGCCGATCACTCGTTGCTCTCATTGCGGATCCTTGAAACACAACGATCTGGGCTGCTGGAAAAGGTTGACCTGTCAAAAGTGTGGCAAGCAGGGACACCCGTCAGATCGATGCCTCTTCGTATGCCGCGGTTGCGGTGAACTCCATGAGGCCGGGAAGTGCCCGATGGAAGAGTTCTACAACATGATCCGTCAGTGGTACAACCCTATCAAGCATGCCGGCATGTTACCTGCTAGCGCGGAGAAGATGTTAAACTAGGACGCTCGTGGGGTTGGAATCCGGTACGAGCCGAGCGTTCTGAGTTCTGCATCTTTGCATATGTCGAAAAACAATCAGAGTCAGAAGTTAGTAAACTGACAGACCCGATCGACAATGCATGTGACATTCATGGGAAACAAACCGCTGTTGTATCAAGTGTTCGGCGAGTCGACGAATTCTCAAGATCGGACGTCGCCATGGCGTTAGATCAGCTACCAGGAAAGTCGCGTGGATACTGGAAGTATCATGCACCTGGTAAATGGTTCAGACAAGCCAAGATGGTGGGGAAGGTCAACAATGAAAAAGCCAACTTACTTCTTGATTCCGGTGCCGAGGTGTCCACTCTGGACACCGACTTTGCTCGTAAGGTTGGGTGCTACATTGACGAAAGTCAGAAACAAGAATGTGTTGTAATTGGAGAGAATACGTACGTTGCTGTGGGACGAGCCAGGATCAAGATCACATTGGCTGGATCGCTGGTATATTTTTTCGACGTGTGGATCGGTCCACAGGTTGGTCAAGATGCGATCATCGGTATGGACTTCATGGTCCCAGCCGGAGTCCGTTTAGGCTTGGCCGACGGATTGATCTGCTTGCCCGACGAAGTGTGTATCCAGCTCTCAAGACGACGCCAGTTATTTAGCGGGACGCCCGACTGATAACTCTGGATCAGCATCTCGAGGTGCCTGTTGCTGGGTCAATTGAAGTCCCGCTGCACACGAGATCGTCAGATCATCAGACTCTGTGGATCACACGGGAGAACATTGGGTACCCACGTTGATCAAGGACCAGGAAGATCTCGGTATCTGCAGTTGAAGAACACAAGTGATCATAAGTTAGTCCTGCACCGAGATACCCGAGTGGGGATATGGTTGTCTGGGGATCGCGTACCTCGTCTGCCTGGATACGTATCTGTGGGATCTCGACGGTACGCTGAGTGGCAAAACTTGGCATTCCAAGCAACGACGGAACAGGAGATCACAGACGGCCGCCCGCGCAGAGGCGGACAGAGAAGCGTGTATCCCCGGTGTCGCTGTTATGGACGGGGGCTGATAAGGAGAAGCAGATGGCGTCCGGGGTATCTTGGTCGGGCGTGACGGATCAGGAGATAACTCTGAAGATCGCTTCTTTGGTGTGATCGACACAGCCGTGCCCTCACTGGAGGTCTTGCCCTTGGTGGGTGAGGTTTGATGGAGGGTGGAGTTTGATCCGGCTGATCCCGCCTGGATGAAGGAAGACACGCCCTGGAGACGTGCCTGAGCGTCATTCCGATCCGCCCGAGCAACCTGAAGTTCTGAGGTTAGTCGATCACGCTCCGCTTCGAGTGAATGTCGAGCAGAGAGGGATGCCGATAAATCACTGCGTAGTGAAGCGATGTCGCCCTCCGCTTTCCGCATAGTCTCTTGGTAGGTGCGCAATCGACCACATTGACCCTCGAGCCTCGGATTGGCGGATCTGGAGGTGCCGATTTGAGTCTCTACATAGGCGATGTAACGTGAGGTGTCAGTGGGATATGGATAACGGGAATCATCAAAGTCTAGAACGTACCGGCCGACCGCAGGTCCGCAGAAACTCGGTCACGACGGGCACACGCTCGCCGCAACCGCTTCTCCAGTTCCGCATGGGTTTTCTCGACCGAAGCCAACTGGTGTGCAAGGCGATCACGTTCTTCACGACATTGGGCGAGCTGGTGCTCGAACTTCCTGGCCTGAGAACGTAGGTCATGGGATAAGTCACCTTCGCGACCCTTCAGGTCCGCAACTTGTTGATGCAGACTGGCTGCCTCGTCTTCGGAGGCTCTAGATGACGCCTCGGCGTTTCGAACCTGGAACTTGGCCTCCACCAATGCTGCTACCGCAGCATCCCTATCACCTCGACAACCTCGAGATCCTGTGCCAACTCCGCCAGATCTCCCGGAACGGCAGCGGTGCCTGCGGCGGTGGCCTAAGCATGAAGGTTCTCAATCTGAGACTGGAATTCTCTAACAGCCTCACTATACACCTGCTGTTGGAAGGCATACTGCGTCCAGATGCTGGCGATCTCGGCTTCGTTGTCCAGACGTTCCTGAAGCGCGTTCTGACACTCAGCAAGTCTCTCCAATGCATCTTGAAGCTGGCGACGTTTGATATCATACTGCTGTTGACAGTACTGCACGAAGGGCGCAGCAGCAGTGGCAGCCGCACCGATTTGGCGGCTCAGTTCCCCAACTCGCCGCTGGAGTGACGCATTACCTTGCTGCAACTGGGCGTAGTCCTGCTGGAGACCGGGATATGCGTGGCCACGATCCAGCGCAGAAGCTAATACAGTCAGCGTAGACTGGACGCAGTCGTAGTCCATGACGTGAGCATCCGCACCTAGCAGCTGAGCCTCCACATAATCGCGAATTTCCCAATCTGCTTCACCGACGTTTGTCTGCGGGTCCGACACCGGACCTTCCCACACAGCCACGTCGTTCGCTGCTAGGATGGCGATCCGCGGGTTGCGCAGCGGCTGATGACGAGGAACTCTCGTTGATGCCATGCTCAGCTGTAAGATATGACAAGCCATGCGAGAACGACAGTGTCAGCAACCATGAAGATGTACGAATGGCGGAGACCGCAGACACTCGACAACTTACCCTTTTATCTTCACCAATGCCTACGCGTCTGCGACGCCAGCATCGGACCGTCCAGGCCGACCGACACCCGCCATGGCTTGCCAGTATCGTTGGCCAGAATGCGCGGTCCTTCAGACAGCAGACGATGTCAAGGCTGTTGATCCGCCGACGGGCCCGAGTCGGAGTTCGATCCGGTCCAATCCGTGACACTATCAGTGCCATCGCTGGAGACGCCATCAGAGGCTGTTGATATGCCGCAGGGACTCACAGCAACCTGACGCATGAGCACGATGTGCCAGAACGCGCAAAACAACGCCCTGGGACGCAAAGAGAAGCGGCAAAATGGTCGTACAGGGGCTCGAACCCTGGACCGCAGCGTTATTAGCACTGTGCTCTACCGACTGAGCTATACGACCTGCACACGAACGTTTCCGCCCTGGAAACAAAATCGCGCATAGCGACTCACACGCACAACCACACGCCAAACACGCATGTTCCACCGCTCACGCACACCTCCGCTTCCCATTGCCCCTGCCGTGTCCTCACTGCGGCCTACTCCCGACGCCACACTCGACAACTTACACTTTATCTTCATCACTGCTTACGCGTCTGCGACACCAGCATCGGATCGTCCAGGCCGACCGACACCCGCCATGGCTTGCCAGTATCGTTTCCCAGAATGCGCGGTCCTTCAGACAGCAGACGATGTCAAGGCTGTTGATCCGCCGACGGGCCCGAGTCGGGGTTCGATCCGGTTCAATCCGTGACACTATCACTGCCATCGCTGGAGACGCCGTGAGAGGCTGTTGATATGCCGCAGGGACTCACAGCAGCCTGACTCATGAGCACGATGCGCCAGAACGCGCAAAACAACGCCCTGGGACGCAAAGAGAAGCGGCAAAATGGTCATACAGGGCTCGAACCCTGGACCGCAGCGTTATTAGCACTGTGCTCTACCGACTGAGCTATACGACCTGCACACGAACGTTTCCGCCCTGGAAACAAAATCGCGCATAGCGACTCACACGCACAACCACACGCCAAACACGCATGTTCCACCGCTCACGCACACCTCCCGCTTCCCATTGCCCCTGCCGTGTCCTCTCTGCGGTCTGCTCCCGACGCCACACTCGACAACTTACCCTTTATCTTCACCAATGCCTACGCGTCTGCGACGCCAGCATCGGACCGTCCAGGCCGACCGACACCCGCCATGGCGGCTTGCCAGTATCGTTGGCCAGAATGCGCGGTCCTTCAGGCAGACGACGTCAAGGCTGTTGATCCGCCGACGGGCCCGAGCCGGGGTTCGATCCGGTTCAATACGTGACACTATCACTGCCATCGCTGGAGACGCCATGAGAGGCTGTTGATATGCCGCAGGGACTCACAGCAGCCTGACTCATAGCACGATGCGCCAGAACGCGCAAAACAACGCCCTGGGACGCAAAAGAGAAGCGGCAAAATGGTCATACAGGGCTCGAACCCTGGACCGCAGCGTTATTAGCACTGTGCTCTACCGACTGAGCTTATACGACCTGCACACGAACGTTTCCGCCCTGGAAACAAAATCGCGCATAGCGACTCACACGCACAACCACGCCAAACACGCATGTTCCACCGCTCACGCACACCTCCCGCTTCCCATTGCCCCTGCCGTGTCCTCTCTGCGGTCTGCTCCCGACGCCACACTCGACAACTTACCTTTTATCTTCACCAATGCCTACGCGTCTGCGACGCCAGCATCGGACCGTCCAGGCCGACCGACACCCGCCATGGCTTGCCAGTATCGTTGGCCAGAATGCGCGGTCCTTCGGACAGCAGACGATGTCAAGGCTGTTGATCCGCCGACGGCCCGAGTCGGAGTTCGATCCGGTCCAATCCGTGACACTATCAGTGCCATCGCTGGAGACGCCATCAGAGGCTGTTGATATGCCGCAGGGACTCACAGCAACCTGACTCATGAGCACGATGCGCCAGAACGCGCAAAACAACGCCCTGGGACGCAAAAGAGAAGCGGCAAATGGTCAACAGGGTCGAACCCTGGACCGCAGCGTTATTAGCACTGTGCTCTACCGACTGAGCTATACGACCTGCACACGAACGTTTCCGCCCTAGAAACAAAAATCGCGCATAGCGACTCACACGCACAACCACACGCCAAACACGCATGTTCCACCGCTCACGCACACCTCCCGCTTCCCATTGCCCCTGCCGTGTCCTCTCTGCGGTCTGCTCCCGACGCCACACTCGACAACTTACCCTTTATCTTCACCAATGCCTACGCGTCTCGACGCAGCATCGGACCGTCAGGCCGACCGACACCCGCCATGGCTTGCCAGTATCGTTGGCCAGAATGCGCGGTCCTTCAGACAGCAGACGATGTCAAGGCTGTTGATCCGCCGACGGGCCCGAGTCGGAGTTCGATCCGGTCCAATCCGTGACACTATCAGTGCCATCGCTGGAGACGCCATCAGAGGCTGTTGATATGCCGCAGGGACTCACAGCAGCCTGACTCATGAGCACGATGCGCCAGAACGCGCAAAACAACGCCCTGGGACGCAAAGAGAAGCGGCAAATGGTCAACAGGGGCTCGAACCCTGGACCGCAGCGTTATTAGCACTGTGCTCTACCGACTGAGCTATACGACCTGCACACGAACGTGTTTCCGCCCTAGAAACAAAATCGCGCATAGCGACTCACACGCACAACCACACGCCAAACACGCATGTTCCACCGCTCACGCACACCTCCGCTTCCCATTGCCCCTGCCGTGTCCTCTGCGGTCTGCTCCCGACGCCACACTCGACAACTTACCCTTTATCTTCACCAATGCCTACGCGTCTGCGACGCCAGCATCGGACCGTCCAGGCCGACCGACACCCGCCATGGCTTGCCAGTATCGTTTCCCAGAATGCGCGGTCCTTCAGACAGCAGACGATGTCAAGGCTGTTGATCCGCCGACGGGCCCGAGCCGGGGTTCGATCCGTTCAATACGTGACACTATCACTGCCATCGCTGGAGACGCCATGAGAGGCTGTTGATATGCCGCAGGGACTCACAGCAGCCTGACTCATGAGCACGATGCGCCAGAACGCGCAAAACAACGCCCTGGGACGCAAAGAGAAGCGGCAAAATGGTCATACAGGGGCTCGAACCCTGGACCGCAGCGTTATTAGCACTGTGCTCTACCGACTGAGCTATACGACCTGCACACCAACGTTTCCGCCCTAGAAACAAAATCGCGCATAGCGACTCACACGCACAACCACACGCCAAACACGCATGTTCCACCGCTCACGCACACCTCCCGCTTCCCATTGCCCCTGCCGTGTCCTCACTGCGGTCTGCTCCCGACGCCACACTCGACAACTTACCCTTTTATCTTCACCAATGCCTACGCGTCTGCGACGCCAGCATCGGCCGTCCAGGCCGACCGACACCCGCCATGGCTTGCCAGTATCGTTGGCCAGAATGCGCGATCCTTCAGACAGCAGACGATGTCAAGGCTGTTGATCCGCCGACGGGCCCGAGTCGGAGTTCGATCCGGTCCAATCCGTGACACTATCGTTGCCATCGCTGGAGACGCCGTGAGAGGCTGTCAATATGCCGCAGGGACTCACAGCAGCCTGACGCATGAGCACGATGTGCCAGAACGCGCAAAACAACGCCCTGGGACGCAAAGAGAAGCGGCAAAATGGTCAACAGGGGCTCGAACCTGGACCGCAGCGTTATTAGCACTGTGCTCTACCGACTGAGCTATACGACCTGCACGAACGTTTGCGCCCTAGAAACAAAATCGCGCATAGCGACTCACACGCACAACCACACGCCAAACACGCATGTTCCACCGCTCACGCACACCTCCCGCTTCCCATTGCCCCTGCCGTGTCCTCTCTGCGGTCTGCTCCCGACGCCACACTCGACAACTTACCCTTTATCTTCACCAATGCCTACGCGTCTGCGACGCCAGCATCGGACCGTCCAGGCCGACCGACACCCGCCATGGCTTGCCAGTATCGTTTCCCAGAATGCGCGGTCCTTCAGACAGCAGACGATGTCAAGGCTGTTGATCCGCCGAGCCCGAGTCGGAGTTCGATCCGGTCCAATCCGTGACACTATCAGTGCCATCGCTGGAGACGCCATGAGAGGCTGTTGATATGCCGCAGGGACTCACAGCAGCCTGACTCATGAGCACGATGCGCCAGAACGCGCACAACAACGCCCTGGGACGCAAAGAGAAGCGGCAAAATGGTCGTACAGGCTCGAACCCTGGACCGCAGCGTTATTAGCACTGTGCTCTACCGACTGAGCTATACGACCTGCACACACGAACGTTTCCGCCCTAGAAACAAAATCGCGCATAGCGACTCACACGCACAACCACACGCCAAACACGCATGTTCCACCGCTCACGCACACCTCCCGCTTCCCATTGCCCCTGCCGTGTCCTCACTGCGGTCTGCTCCCGACGCCACACTCGACAACTTACCCTTTTATCTTCACCAATGCCTACGCGCGTCTGCGACGCCAGCATCGGCCCGTCCAGGCCGACCGACACCCGCCATGGCTTGCCAGTATCGTTGGCCAGAATGCGCGATCCTTCAGACAGCAGACGATGTCAAGGCTGTTGATCCGCCGACGGGCCCTGAGTCGGAGTTCGATCCGGTCCAATCCGTGACACTATCGTTGCCATCGCTGGAGATGAGAGGCTGTCAATATGCCGCAGGGACTCACAGCAGCCTGACGCATGAGCACGATGCGCCAGAACGCGCAAAACAACGCCCTGGGACGCAAAAGAGAAGCGGCAAAATGGTCAACAGGGGCTCGAACCCTGACCGCAGCGTTATTAGCACTGTGCTCTACCGACTGAGCTATACGACCTGCACACGAACGTTTGCGCCCTAGAAACAAAATCGCGCATAGCGACTCACACGCACAACCACACGCCAAACACGCATGTTCCACCGCTCACGCACACCTCCCGCTTCCCATTGCCCCTGCCGTGTCCTCTCTCTGCGGTCTGCTCCCGACGCCACACTCGACAACTTACCCTTTTATCTTCACCAATGCCTACGCGTCTGCGACGCCAGCATCGGACCGTCCAGGCCGACCGACACCCGCCATGGCTTGCCAGTATCGTTGGCCAGAATGCGCGGTCCTTCAGACAGCAGACGATGTCAAGGCTGTTGATCCTCTGACGGGCCCGAGTCGGAGTTCGATCCGGTCCAATCCGTGACACTATCAGTGCCATCGCTGGAGACGCCATGAGAGGCTGTTGATATGCCGCAGGACTCACAGCAGCCTGACTCATGAGCACGATGCGCCAGAACGCGCAAAACAACGCCCTGGGACGCAAAAGAGAAGCGGCAAAATGGTCGCAGGGGGCTCGAACCCTGGACCGCAGCGTTATTAGCACTGTGCTCTACCGACTGAGCTATACGACCTGCACACGAACGTTTCCGCCCTGGAAACAAAATCGCGCATAGCGACTCACACGCACAACCACACGCCAAACACGCATGTTCCACCGCTCACGCACACCTCCCGCTTCCCATTGCCCCTGCCGTGTCCTCTCTGCGGTCTGCTCCCGACGCCACACTCGACAACTTACACTTTTATCTTCACCAATGCCTACGCGTCTGCGACGCCAGCATCGGACTGTCCAGGCCGACCGACACCCGCCATGGCTTGCCAGTATCGTTGGCCAGAATGCGCGGTCCTTCAGACAGCAGACGATGTCAAGGCTGTTGATCCGCCGACGGGCCCGAGTCGGAGTTCGATCCGGTCCATCCGTGACACTATCACTGCCATCGCTGGAGACGCCATGAGAGGCTGTTGATATGCCGCAGGGACTCACAGCAGCCTGACTCATGAGCACGATGCGCCAGAACGCGCAAAACAACGCCCTGGGACGCAAAAGAGAAGCGGCAAATGGTCAACAGGGGCTCGAACCCTGGACCGCAGCGTTATTAGCACTGTGCTCTACCGACTGAGCTATACGACCTGCACACGAACGTTTCCGCCCTGGAAACAAAATCGCGCATAGCGACTCACACGCACAACCACACGCCAAACACGCATGTTCCACCGCTCACGCACACCTCCCGCTTCCCATTGCCCCCTGCCGTGTCCCTGGCTGCTCCCGACGCCACACTCCGACAACTTACACTTTATCTTCACCAATGCCTACGCGTCTGCGACGCCAGCATCGGACCGTCCAGGCCGACCGACACCCGCCATGGCTTGCCAGTATCGTTGCCAGAATGCGCGGTCCTTCAGACAGCAGACGATGTCAAGGCTGTTGATCCGCCGACGGGCCCGAGCCGGGTTCGATCCGGTTCAATCCGTGACACTATCACTGCCATCGCTGGAGACGCCATGAGAGGCTGTTGATATGCCGCAGGGACTCACAGCAGCCTGACTCATGAGCACGATGCGCCAGAACGCGCAAAACAACGCCCTGGGACGCAAAAGAGAAGCGGCAAAATGGTCATACAGGGGCTCGAACCCTGGACCGCAGCGTTATTAGCACTGTGCTCTACCGACTGAGCTATACGACCACACAACGTTTCCGCCCTAGAAACAAAATCGCGCATAGCGACTCACACGCACAACCACACGCCAAACACGCATGTTCCACCGCTCACGCACACCTCCTGCTTCCCATTGCCCCTGCCGTGTCCTCACTGCGGTCTGCTCCCGACGCCACACTCGACAACTTACCCTTTATCTTCACCACTGCCACGCGTCTGCGACGCCAGCATCGGACCGTCCAGGCCGACCGACACCCGCCATGGCTTGCCAGTATCGTTGGCCAGAATGCGCGGTCCTTCAGACAGCAGACGATGTCAAGGCTGTTGATCCGCCGACGGGCCAGAGTCGGGTTCGATCCGGTTCAATCCGTGACACTATCACTGCCATCGCTGGAGACGCCGTGAGAGGCTGTCGATATGCCGCAGGGACTCACAGCAGCCTGACTCATGAGCACGATGCGCCAGAACGCGCAAAACAACGCCCTGGGACGCAAAAGAGAAGCGGCAAAATGGTCATACAGGGCTCGAACCCTGGACCGCAGCGTTATTAGCACTGTGCTCTACCGACTGAGCTATACGACCTGCACACGAACGTTTCCGCCCAGGAAACAAAATCGCGCATAGCGACTCACACGCACAACCACACGCCAAACACGCATGTTCCACCGCTCACGCACCTCCCGCTTCCCATTGCCCCTGCCGTGTCTCTGCGGTCTACTCCCGACGCCACACTCGACAACTTACCCTTTATCTTCATCAATGCCACGCGTCGACGCCAGCATCGGACCGTCCAGGCCGACCGACACCCGCCATGGCTTGCCAGTATCGTTTCCCAGAATGCGCGGTCCTTCAGACAGCAGACGATGTCAAGGCTGTTGATCCGCCGACGGGCCCGAGCCGGGGTTCGATCCGGTTCAATCCGTGACACTATCACTGCCATCGCTGGAGACGCCATGAGGCTGTTGATATGCCGCAGGGACTCACAGCAGCCTGACTCATGAGCACGATGCGCCAGAACGCGCAAAACAACGCCCTGGGACGCAAAAGAGAAGCGGCAAAATGGTCATACAGGGGCTCGAACCCTGGACCGCAGCGTTATTAGCACTGTGCTCTACCGACTGAGCTATACGACCTGCACACGAACGTTTCCGCCCTGGAAACAAAATCAGCGCATAGCGACTCACACGCACAACCACACGCCAAACACGCATGTTACACCGCTCACGCACACCTCCCGCTTCCCATTGCCCCTGCCGTGTCTCTCTGCGGTCTGCTCCCGACGCCACACTCGACAACTTACACTTTATCTTCACCAATGCCTACGCGTCTGCGACGCCAGCATCGGACCGTCCAGGCCGACCGACACCCGCCATGGCTTGCCAGTATCGTTGGCCAGAATGCGCGGTCCTTCAGACAGCAGACGATGTCAAGGCTGTTGATCCGCCGACGGGCCCGAGTCGGGGTTCGATCCGGTTCAATCCGTGACACTATCACTGCCATCGCTGGAGACGCCATGAGAGGCTGTTGATATGCCGCAGGGACTCACAGCAGCCTGACTCATGAGCACGATGCGCCAGAACGCGCAAAACAACGCCCTGGGACGCAAAAGAGAAGCGGCAAAATGGTCATACAGGGGCTCGAACCCTGGACCGCAGCGTTATTAGCACTGTGCTCTACCGACTGAGCTATACGACCTGCACACGAACGTTTCCGCCCTGGAAACAAAATCGCGCATAGCGACTCACACGCACAACCACACGCCAAACACGCTTGTTCCACCGCTCACGCACACCTCCCGCTTCCCATTGCCCCTGCCGTGTCCTCTCTGCGGTCTGCTCCCGACGCCACACTCGACAACTTACACTTTATCTTCACCAATGCCTACGCGTCTGCGACGCCAGCATCGGACCGTCCAGGCCGACCGACACCCGCCATGGCTTGCCAGTATCGTTGGCCAGAATGCGCGGTCCTTCAGACAGCAGACGATGTCAAGGCTGTTGATCCGCCGACGGGCCCGAGTCGGGGTTCGATCCGGTTCAATCCGTGACACTATCACTGCCATCGCTGGAGACGCCATGAGAGGCTGTTGATATGCCGCAGGGACTCACAGCAGCCTGACTCATGAGCACGATGCGCCAGAACGCGCAAAACAACGCCCTGGGACGCAAAAGAGAAGCGGCAAAATGGTCATACAGGGGCTCGAACCCTGGACCGCAGCGTTATTAGCACTGTGCTCTACCGACTGAGCTATACGACCTGCACACGAACGTTTCCGCCCTGGAAACAAAATCGCGCATAGCGACTCACACGCACAACCACACGCCAAACACGCATGTTCCACCGCTCACGCACACCTCCAGCTTCCCATTGCCCCTGCCGTGTCCTCTCTGCGGTCTGCTCCCGACGCCACACTCGACAACTTACACTTTATCTTCATCAATGCCTACGCGTCTGCGACGCCAGCATCGGACCGTCCAGGCCGACCGACACCCGCCATGGCTTGCCAGTATCGTTGGCCAGAATGCGCGGTCCTTCAGACAGCAGACGATGTCAAGGCTGTTGATCCGCCGACGGGCCCGAGTCGGGGTTCGATCCGGTTCAATCCGTGACACTATCACTGCCATCGCTGGAGACGCCATGAGAGGCTGTTGATATGCCGCAGGGACTCACAGCAGCCTGACTCATGAGCACGATGCGCCAGAACGCGCAAAACAACGCCCTGGGACGCAAAGAGAAGCGGCAAAATGGTCATACAGGGGCTCGAACCCTGGACCGCAGCGTTATTAGCACTGTGCTCTACCGACTGAGCTATACGACCTGCACACGAACGTTTCCGCCCTGGAAACAAAATCGCGCATAGCGACTCACATGCACAACCACACGCCAAACACGCATGTTCCACCGCTCACGCACACCTCCCGCTTCCCATTGCCCCTGCCGTGTCCTCTCTGCGGTCTGCTCCCGACGCCACACTCGACAACTTACACTTTATCTTCACCAATGCCTACGCGTCTGCGACGCCAGCATCGGACCGTCCAGGCCGACCGACACCCGCCATGGCTTGCCAGTATCGTTGGCCAGAATGCGCGGTCCTTCAGACAGCAGACGATGTCAAGGCTGTTGATCCGCCGACGGGCCCGAGTCGGGGTTCGATCCGGTTCAATACGTGACACTATCACTGCCATCGCTGGAGACGCCATGAGAGGCTGTTGATATGCCGCAGGGACTCACAGCAGCCTGACTCATGAGCACGATGCGCCAGAACGCGCAAAACAACGCCCTGGGACGCAAAAGAGAAGCGGCAAAATGGTCATACAGGGGCTCGAACCCTGGACCGCAGCGTTATTAGCACTGTGCTCTACCGACTGAGCTATACGACCTGCACACGAACGTTTCCGCCCTGGAAACAAAATCGCGCATAGCGACTCACACGCACAACCACACGCCAAACACGCATGTTCCACCGCTCACGCACACCTCCCGCTTCCCATTGCCCCTGCCGTGTCCTCACTGCGGTCTGCTCCCGACGCCACACTCGACAACTTACACTTTTATCTTCACCAATGCCTACGCGTCTGCGACGCCAGCATCGGACCGTCCAGGCCGACCGACACCCGCCATGGCTTGCCAGTATCGTTGGCCAGAATGCGCGGTCCTTCAGACAGCAGACGATGTCAAGGCTGTTGATCCGCCGACGGGCCCGAGTCGGGGTTCGATCCGGTTCAATCCGTGACACTATCACTGCCATCGCTGGAGACGCCATGAGAGGCTGTTGATATGCCGCAGGGACTCACAGCAGCCTGACTCATGAGCACGATGCGCCAGAACGCGCAAAACAACGCCCTGGGACGCAAAAGAGAAGCGGCAAAATGGTCATACAGGGCTCGAACCCCGGACCGCAGCGTTATTAGCACTGTGCTCTACCGACTGAGCTATACGACCCGCACACGAACGTTTCCGCCCTGGAAACAAAATCGCGCATAGCGACTCACACGCACAACCACACGCCAAACACGCATGTTCCACCGCTCACGCACACCTCCCGCTTCCCATTGCCCCTGCCGTGTCCTCTCTGCGGTCTGCTCCCGACGCCACACTCGACAACTTACACTTTATCTTCACCAATGCCTACGCGTCTGCGACGCCAGCATCGGACCGTCCAGGCCGACCGACACCCGCCATGGCTTGCCAGTATCGTTGGCCAGAATGCGCGGTCCTTCAGACAGCAGACGATGTCAAGGCTGTTGATCCGCCGACGGGCCCGAGTCGGGGTTCGATCCGGTTCAATCCGTGACACTATCACTGCCATCGCTGGAGACGCCATGAGAGGCTGTTGATATGCCGCAGGGACTCACAGCAGCCTGACTCATGAGCACGATGCGCCAGAACGCGCAAAACAACGCCCTGGGACGCAAAGAGAAGCGGCAAAATGGTCATACAGGGGCTCGAACCCTGGACCGCAGCGTTATTAGCACTGTGCTCTACCGACTGAGCTATACGACCTGCACACGAACGTTTCCGCCCAGGAAACAAAATCGCGCATAGCGACTCACACGCACAACCACACGCCAAACACGCATGTTACACCGCTCACGCACACCTCCAGCTTCCCCATTGCCCCTGCCGTGTCCTCTCTGCGGTCTGCTCCCGACGCCACACTCGACAACTTACACTTTTATCTTCACCAATGCCTACGCGTCTGCGACGCCAGCATCGGACCGTCCAGGCCGACCGACACCCGCCATGGCTTGCCAGTATCGTTGGCCAGAATGCGCGGTCCTTCAGACAGCAGACGATGTCAAGGCTGTTGATCCGCCGACGGGCCCGAGTCGGGGTTCGATCCGGTTCAATCCGTGACACTATCACTGCCATCGCTGGAGACGCCATGAGAGGCTGTTGATATGCCGCAGGGACTCACAGCAGCCTGACTCATGAGCACGATGCGCCAGAACGCGCAAAACAACGCCCTGGGACGCAAAGAGAAGCGGACAAAATGGTCATACAGGGGCTCGAACCCTGGACCGCAGCGTTATTAGCACTGTGCTCTACCGACTGAGCTATACGACCTGCACACGAACGTTTCCGCCCTGGAAACAAAATCGCGCATAGCGACTCACACGCACAACCACACGCCAAACACGCATGTTCCACCGCTCACGCACACCTCCCGCTTCCCATTGCCCCTGCCGTGTCCTCTCTGCGGTCTGCTCCCGACGCCACACTCGACAACTTACACTTTATCTTCACCAATGCCTACGCGTCTGCGACGCCAGCATCGGACCGTCCAGGCCGACCGACACCCGCCATGGCTTGCCAGTATCGTTGGCCAGAATGCGCGGTCCTTCAGACAGCAGACGATGTCAAGGCTGTTGATCCGCCGACGGGCCCGAGTCGGGGTTCGATCCGGTTCAATCCGTGACACTATCACTGCCATCGCTGGAGACGCCATGAGAGGCTGTTGATATGCCGCAGGGACTCACAGCAGCCTGACTCATGAGCACGATGCGCCAGAACGCGCAAAACAACGCCCTGGGACGCAAAGAGAAGCGGCAAAATGGTCATACAGGGGCTCGAACCCTGGACCGCAGCGTTATTAGCACTGTGCTCTACCGACTGAGCTATACGACCTGCACACGAACGTTTCCGCCCTGGAAACAAAATCGCGCATAGCGACTCACACGCACAACCACACGCCAAACACGCATGTTCCACCGCTCACGCACACCTCCCGCTTCCCATTGCCCCTGCCGTGTCCTCTCTGCGGTCTGCTCCCGACGCCACACTCGACAACTTACACTTTTATCTTCACCAATGCCTACGCGTCTGCGACGCCAGCATCGGACCGTCCAGGCCGACCGACACCCGCCATGGCTTGCCAGTATCGTTGGCCAGAATGCGCGGTCCTTCAGACAGCAGACGATGTCAAGGCTGTTGATCCGCCGACGGGCCCGAGTCGGGGTTCGATCCGGTTCAATCCGTGACACTATCACTGCCATCGCTGGAGACGCCATGAGAGGCTGTTGATATGCCGCAGGGACTCACAGCAGCCTGACTCATGAGCACGATGCGCCAGAACGCGCAAAACAACGCCCTGGGACGCAAAGAGAAGCGGCAAAATGGTCATACAGGGGCTCGAACCCTGGACCGCAGCGTTATTAGCACTGTGCTCTACCGACTGAGCTATACGACCTGCACACGAACGTTTCCGCCCTGGAAACAAAATCGCGCATGGCGACTCTCACGCACAACCACACGCCAAACACGCATGTTCCACCGCTCACGCACACCTCCCGCTTCCCATTGCCCCTGCCGTGTCCTCTCTGCGGTCTGCTCCCGACGCCACACTCGACAACTTACACTTTATCTTCACCAATGCCTACGCGTCTGCGACGCCAGCATCGGACCGTCCAGGCCGACCGACACCCGCCATGGCTTGCCAGTATCGTTGGCCAGAATGCGCGGTCCTTCAGACAGCAGACGATGTCAAGGCTGTTGATCCGCCGACGGGCCCGAGTCGGAGTTCGATCCGGTTCAATCCGTGACACTATCACTGCCATCGCTGGAGACGCCATGAGAGGCTGTTGATATGCCGCAGGACTCACAGCAGCCTGACTCATGAGCACGATGCGCCAGAACGCGCAAAACAACGCCCTGGGACGCAAAAGAGAAGCGGCAAAATGGTCATACAGGGCTCGAACCCTGGACCGCAGCGTTATTAGCACTGTGCTCTACCGACTGAGCTATACGACCTGCACACGAACGTTTCCGCCCTGGAAACAAAATCGCGCATAGCGACTCTCACGCACAACCACACGCCAAACACGCATGTTACACCGCTCACGCACACCTCCAGCTTCCCCATTTCCCCTGCTGTGTCCTCTCTGCGGTCTGCTCCCGACGCCACACTCGACAACTTACACTTTTATCTTCACCAATGCCTACGCGTCTGCGACGCCAGCATCGGACCGTCCAGGCCGACCGACACCCGCCATGGCTTGCCAGTATCGTTGGCCAGAATGCGCGGTCCTTCAGACAGCAGACGATGTCAAGGCTGTTGATCCGCCGACGGGCCCGAGTCGGAGTTCGATCCGGTTCAATCCGTGACACTATCACTGCCATCGCTGGAGACGCCATGAGAGGCTGTTGATATGCCGCAGGGACTCACAGCAGCCTGACTCATGAGCACGATGCGCCAGAACGCGCAAAACAACGCCCTGGGACGCAAAAGAGAAGCGGCAAAATGGTCATACAGGGGCTCGAACCCTGGACCGCAGCGTTATTAGCACTGTGCTCTACCGACTGAGCTATACGACCTGCACACGAACGTTTCCGCCCTGGAAACAAAATCGCGCATGGCGACTCTCACGCACAACCACACGCCAAACACGCTTGTTCCACCGCTCACGCACACCTCCCGCTTCCCATTGCCCCTGCCGTGTCCTCACTGCGGTCTGCTCCCGACGCCACACTCGACAACTTACACTTTATCTTCATCAATGCCTACGCGTCTGCGACGCCAGCATCGGACCGTCCAGGCCGACCGACACCCGCCATGGCTTGCCAGTATCGTTGGCCAGAATGCGCGGTCCTTCAGACAGCAGACGATGTCAAGGCTGTTGATCCGCCGACGGGCCCGAGTCGGAGTTCGATCCGGTTCAATCCGTGACACTATCACTGCCATCGCTGGAGACGCCATGAGAGGCTGTTGATATGCCGCAGGGACTCACAGCAGCCTGACTCATGAGCACGATGCGCCAGAACGCGCAAAACAACGCCCTGGGACGCAAAAGAGAAGCGGCAAAATGGTCATACAGGGGCTCGAACCCTGGACCGCAGCGTTATTAGCACTGTGCTCTACCGACTGAGCTATACGACCTGCACACGAACGTTTCCGCCCTGGAAACAAAATCGCGCATAGCGACTCACACGCACAACCACACGCCAAACACGCATGTTCCACCGCTCACGCACACCTCCCGCTTCCCATTGCCCCTGCCGTGTCCTCTCTGCGGTCTGCTCCCGACGCCACACTCGACAACTTACACTTTTATCTTCACAATGCCTACGCGTCTGCGACGCCAGCATCGGACCGTCCAGGCCGACCGACACCCGCCATGGCTTGCCAGTATCGTTGGCCAGAATGCGCGGTCCTTCAGACAGCAGACGATGTCAAGGCTGTTGATCCGCCGACGGGCCCGAGTCGGGGTTCGATCCGGTTCAATACGTGACACTATCACTGCCATCGCTGGAGACGCCATGAGAGGCTGTTGATATGCCGCAGGGACTCACAGCAGCCTGACTCATGAGCACGATGCGCCAGAACGCGCAAAACAACGCCCTGGGACGCAAAAGAGAAGCGGCAAAATGGTCATACAGGGGCTCAACCCTGGACCGCAGCGTTATTAGCACTGTGCTCTACCGACTGAGCTATACGACCTGCACACGAACGTTTCCGCCCTGGAAACAAAATCGCGCATAGCGACTCACACGCACAACCACACGCCAAACACGCATGTTCCACCGCTCACGCACACCTCCCGCTTCCCATTGCCCCTGCCGTGTCCTCACTGCGGCCTACTCCCGACGCCACACTCGACAACTTACACTTTTATCTTCATCAATGCTTACGCGTCTGCGACGCCAGCATCGGACCGTCCAGGCCGACCGACACCCGCCATGGCTTGCCAGTATCGTTGGCCAGAATGCGCGGTCCTTCAGACAGCAGACGATGTCAAGGCTGTTGATCCGCCGACGGGCCCGAGTCGGGGTTCGATCCGGTTCAATACGTGACACTATCACTGCCATCGCTGGAGACGCCATGAGAGGCTGTTGATATGCCGCAGGGACTCACAGCAGCCTGACTCATGAGCACGATGCGCCAGAACGCGCAAAACAACGCCCTGGGACGCAAAAGAGAAGCGGCAAAATGGTCATACAGGGGCTCGAACCCCGGACCGCAGCGTTATTAGCACTGTGCTCTACCGACTGAGCTATACGACCCGCACACGAACGTTTCCGCCCTGGAAACAAAATCGCGCATAGCGACTCACACGCACAACCACACGCCAAACACGCTTGTTACACCGCTCACGCACACCTCCCGCTTCCCATTGCCCCTGCCGTGTCCTCTCTGCGGCCTGCTCCCGACGCCACACTCGACAACTTACACTTTTATCTTCACCAATGCTACGCGTCTGCGACGCCAGCATCGGACCGTCCAGGCCGACCGACACCCGCCATGGCTTGCCAGTATCGTTGGCCAGAATGCGCGGTCCTTCAGACAGCAGACGATGTCAAGGCTGTTGATCCGCCGACGGGCCCGAGTCGGAGTTCGATCCGGTTCAATCCGTGACACTATCACTGCCATCGCTGGAGACGCCATGAGAGGCTGTTGATATGCCGCAGGGACTCACAGCAGCCTGACTCATGAGCACGATGCGCCAGAACGCGCAAAACAACGCCCTGGGACGCAAAGAGAAGCGGCAAAATGGTCATACAGGGGCTCGAACCCTGGACCGCAGCGTTATTAGCACTGTGCTCTACCGACTGAGCTATACGACCTGCACACGAACGTTTCCGCCCTGGAAACAAAATCGCGTATAGCGACTCACACGCACAACCACACGCCAAACACGCATGTTCCACTGCTCACGCACTACCTCCCGCTTCCCATTGCTCCCTGCCGTGTCCTCACTGCGGCCTACTCCCGACGCCACACTCGACAACTTACACTTTTATCTTCATCAATGCTTACGCGTCTGCGACGCCAGCATCGGACCGTCCAGGCCGACCGACACCCGCCATGGCTTGCCAGTATCGTTGGCCAGAATGCGCGGTCCTTCAGACAGCAGACGATGTCAAGGCTGTTGATCCGCCGACGGGCCCGAGTCGGGGTTCGATCCGGTTCAATCCGTGACACTATCACTGCCATCGCTGGAGACGCCATGAGGAGGCTGTTGATATGCCGCAGGGACTCACAGCAGCCTGACTCATGAGCACGATGCGCCAGAACGCGCAAAACAACGCCCTGGGACGCAAAGAGAAGCGGCAAAATGGTCATACAGGGGGCTCGAACCCTGGACCGCAGCGTTATTAGCACTGTGCTCTACCGACTGAGCTATACGACCTGCACACGAACGTTTCCGCCCTGGAAACAAAATCGCGCATAGCGACTCACACGCACAACCACACGCCAAACACGCATGTTCCACCGCTCACGCACACCTCCCGCTTCCCATTGCCCCTGCCGTGTCCTCACTGCGGCTACTCCCGACGCCACACTCGACAACTTACACTTTTATCTTCATCAATGCCTACGCGTCTGCGACGCCAGCATCGGACCGTCCAGGCCGACCGACACCCGCCATGGCTTGCCAGTATCGTTGGCCAGAATGCGCGGTCCTTCAGACAGCAGACGATGTCAAGGCTGTTGATCCGCCGACGGGCCCGAGTCGGGTTCGATCCGGTTCAATCCGTGACACTATCACTGCCATCGCTGGAGACGCCATGAGAGGCTGTTGATATGCCGCAGGGACTCACAGCAGCCTGACTCATGAGCACGATGCGCCAGAACGCGCAAAACAACGCCCTGGGACGCAAAAGAGAAGCGGCAAAATGGTCATACAGGGCTCGAACCCTGGACCGCAGCGTTATTAGCACTGTGCTCTACCGACTGAGCTATACGACCTGCACACGAACGTTTCCGCCCTGGAAACAAAATCGCGCATAGCGACTCACACGCACAACCACACGCCAAACACGCATGTTCCACCGCTCACGCACACCTCCCGCTTCCCATTGCCCCTGCCGTGTCCTCTCTGCGGTCTGCTCCGACGCCACACTCGACAACTTACACTTTATCTTCACCAATGCTACGCGTCTGCGACGCCAGCATCGGACCGTCCAGGCCGACCGACACCCGCCATGGCTTGCCAGTATCGTTGGCCAGAATGCGCGGTCCTTCAGGCAGCAGACGATGTCAAGGCTGTTGATCCGCCGACGGGCCCGAGTCGGAGTTCGATCCGGTCCATCCGTGACACTATCACTGCCATCGCTGGAGACGCCATGAGAGGCTGTTGATATGCCGCAGGGACTCACAGCAGCCTGACTCATGAGCACGATGCGCCAGAACGCGCAAACAACGCCCTGGGACGCAAAAAGAGAAGCGGCAAAATGGTCATA
>JAAVTI010001266.1:0-14020 GCA_011947335.1 Phytophthora constricta | reverse complement strand
GGATGTCGACAAAGAGGTTTTTGTGGTGTAGCGGAAGTCGTGAAAACGCGTTCGCGACCCACTCCACACGGCGCCCGAACTGCCAACTAACGGAGGGGTACTCCGATCAGCCGTGAGTGCTGAAACGCTTCTCACCTTGTGCCCGTTGGCGGGGCTGGATCTGCTCTTCTGGTGTCTCAAAGAGACGTGCGTGTTGTCGGACGAACCGTCCTGGCGAGACGCGGGACTGGGTGCTGCTGCGCGGCAGCTTCTTCAGGCAGCAGCGGGTTGGGGTGTCAGGCTCGATCGATAATTCGAGATCGGGCGCTGACGGGCCAGACGTTCTCTGGGCCCTGGGGTTGCCGTGCGGGGTGCGTGTTTCCCCTGTCCTTGTCCTTTTCCTTTACGTGCTTGCCGCTTCCGATAGCGGGGTCTTTGTCTTGAGGGCTGAGGTAGTTGTTAGGTCACAGATCTTGGAGGACGAAGCGGAGGGAGGCTTGAGGCTCTGGAGTCGACCGGAGCGAGGACACTTGACCACTTGGGGTTTGAAGGAGAATTGAAAAGTGATTGATTCGGTCCTTAGTTCGCAAAGTGCTTGCTACCTCTAAGCCTACTAGATATTCTACTGGATACACTCTACTGGATTCCTGAGTTGCTCCAGCCAATCACAGAGCGCCACGCATCTTGCCCATCTTGTACCCAGTATCCTGTCGCAAGTATCCAGCGTGGCGTAAACATCGATGACGCAAACATGTAGCGTAAACATACAGAATGATTGAGCAGGCGGTGAGTGTTGGTCATTGGCACAACCGGTACTCGTACCAGTATACCGGTACCCCACGAGTACCATAACTCAGGTACCGCAATACGCCCCCTCAATGCGAACACTCTGTCACGCCGAGAGCCTGAGTCAGTTCCTTGTGGCGTGGCCCCGGCATCGCCTTTGTCATGATATCCGCCAGCATCGTCGCAGTTTCGCAGTACTCCACCGTCACTTCACCGCGTTTTACTTCATCGCGGATGTGGTGGTACTTGATGTCGATGTGCTTGGCGCGACCGTGGTTCACGGGGTTCTTCGTCATCTTGATGCATGACTGGTTGTCCTCGAAAATCTTGAGCTCCGGGCACGCTTCTCCAGCAACCGTGAGCATTTCACACACCAATCGGTGCACCCACTTGCCTTCTTGGATGGCCAGGCTCAGCGCGATGTACTCCGCTTCACTCGTTGATAGCGACACGCTCGACTGCTTCTTGCTTCCCCAACTGATGGGAGCACCTGTTAGCAGGAACACGTAGCCCGAAGTCGACTTGCGATCCGCGAGATCGCCGGCCCAGTCTGCGTCAGAGTATCCACGAAAGTCCACGCTGTCACCAGGCTTGAAGCAGATGCCGTGTGACTTGGTTCCCTGCAGATAGCGAAATATGCGCTTCACGGCCATCCAGTGCTCCTCCTGCGGATTCTCCATGAAGCGTGACACGTAGCCCACAGCATATGCAATGTCCGGGCGAGTCGCAGTCATGAGATGCATGAGCGCACCCACAGCTTCACGAAATGGCGCGTTCAGCTTGATCGCCAAGTCGCTCGCAACCAGTCGTGAGCTCAAATCCACGGGAGACACCACAGCCTTGCACTCGTCCATACCGAAACGCTTCAGGATGTCATCCACATACCGCCGCTGGCACATCGTCACGCTGCCGTTCGGGCCGTCTACCAACTCGATGCCTAGAATGAAGGCACACTTGCCGCTGTCGGTCATCTCGAAGCGAGTCTTCAGCTCGCGCTTGGTCTGCTCTGATGAGCTCAGCCGAACTCCCGGTAATCAGTACGTCGTCCACGTACACGAGCAGCAGCACGCAATGACCGTCGACTTCCTTGATGTAGAGGCACGGGTCATAAGCCGACACGTGAAATCCGATGGAACACACGAACTCGTCGAACGTCTCGTTCCACACGCGCGATGCCTGTTTGAGACCGTAGATGGCTTTCAGTAACTCCACGCAGTCGAAATCGCCATCCAGCTCCACGCCTTCCGGAACGACGCAAAACACGAGTTCCTTCATGATGCCGTACAGGAACGCAGTCACCACGTCCAGTTGGTCGACGGGCCAACCAAAATATTTGGCTAGGGCGATCACCATGCGCAGCGTCACGTACTTGATCACAGGCGAGAACGTCTCGGTGTAGTCGATGCCGTACTTCTGCTTGAAGCCCTTGGCCACCAGGCGCGCCTTGTACTTCTCGATTGATCCATCGGCTTTTCGCTTGATCTTGAACACCCACTTCGTACCGATGGCACGCTGACCTGATGGTAGCTTCGCACCGCGGAACACACCACGTAGACGCATCGACTTGAGTTCCGCACGAATGGCTTTGCGCCAGTGCGCTTGGTCGGGTCCGTTGATCGCCTCTTGGAACGTCGATGGCTCCGACAAATCGCTTGCTTCCACGGCGTTGGCACTCGCACGCCAGAATACAGGAGGACTTGAACTGTCTTCATCATCTTTTCTTCTTCGTCACTTGGCCCTGATTCCACTCGCACACTTGAACGGCGTTTTGGTCCGCGCTCGAACGACTCGTTCGGCGCACTTGCTTCTTCCAGACCAGCTCCACGACTCGCTTGACCCATGTTGCGGTTACTGTCGGAGCGGTTCTTGCGTTTCCCCGCCTGCTTGAAATCCGTCTGGGCAGGGACAGCATCGCTGATATCCAGGTTGTCGAAATTGAGAACGGCTTCGTCCACATCGTCATCCTGATCCATCGCCGAAACGCCAAAAGTCGACTCGTCGAAGGTGACATCGCGACTGATCACCACCTTCCCCGCCTCGATGTCATAAACTCGGTAGGCCTTCGACACTTCCTCGTAGCCCATGAACACACCGGCGCGAGCCTTCGCGTCCCACTTGAGACGCTTCTCCTTCGGCGTCAGCACATATGCGCGACACCCGAAGATACGCATGTGCTTCACACTCGGCTTCGACTTGTACACGATCTCAAACGGAGTCTTGGCCTCGATCTTGGGTGACGGCAGGCGATTCTTGACGTAAATGGCAGTCATCGCCGCCTCAGCCCAGAAACACTTGTCCAGCTTCGCGTGGTGCAGCATGCTGCGACCGATCGTGACGATGGTACGGATCGCGCGCTCTGCCGTGCCGTTTGTCTGGTGAGCGTACGGAACAGTGGTTTGCTGCTCAATACCTTGGTCTTCGAAGAACGCCTTGAGCGAGTTGGTCGCGAACTCACGGGCTCCGTCGTGACGCACAAACTTGATTTGTTTGCCGAACTGCGTCTGCACCTTGCTGATGAAGCTCTTGATGTAGTCCTCGCTCTCCGACTTGGCACTCAGGCAGAAACCCTTCATGCATCCGCTGGCCTCGTCCACGATCAGGAGCAGATACTTGCTGCCACCCAGCGAGTCTTCTTCCATCGGGCCACAGATGTCAAAGTGAATCAGCTCGAACACGTCGTAGTGGCGCTTGTCGCGGTTGCTTGGGAACGGCTTCTGGACCATTTTGCCTTGCTGACACCCGCGACACATGCTCGGTCCCGTCGACTTCGTCGGCATCTTGGCGTCCTTGATCATGCCGTTGTTCACCATCTTGCGCAGCACGTCGATGGGAGCATGACCCAAACGCGCATGAAGGTCAACTTGTCCCGAAGTTGTCGCCGCGTTTGCCATCCGCAGTGGCGTCCGAAGCCAGTACAGACCGTCGACAAGATCCGCCGTTGCCACGACCTTGTTCGATCCTTTGCGCGCAATGAGCATGCTGGCGCCGTCGAACACCACTTGAAACGCTCCACTCTTGTTAATCTGCGGCACCGACAGCAGATTCTTGTTCATACTCGGCACGTACAGCGCGTTCTGGATCTCGATCTCGCGCTCGTCGCCGTTGGGCAGGACCACCCGTTCCATGATAGTCCCCACACCCTTGATTGCAGCCTTGTTGCCGTCAGCCACCGACAGTTCGCCCTCGTCCCGTTCATCGATTTCAGCGAACTTGGCCTTGTTGTTGCAGATGTGGTGCGTCGCTCCACTGTCGATCGCCCACATGCCGGACATACCCTTGCCCGTCGATATTCCACACTCTAACGAAACCGCAAACGCCACTCGGTCGTAGTCGTCCACGTCGTTCCTCCAGTTGATGTTGTTGGCCCCGCGTCCACGGTTGTAGCCACCGCCGCGTCGAGCTCCTCGATTCTCATCCTTCTGCTTGGTCCAGCACCGTTCAATCGTGTGCCCCAATTTCCGCAGTACGCACACTGGCGAGACTCTCGCTCGGCACTGAACGCCTTCGCAGCGTCTTCAGTCTTCACCGTAGCCGTCTTCTCGCCCTGTCGCTTGATGTGCTCATTCGTCAGCACCTTCACAACGTCTTGCGACCGCAGCTCCGCGTTGCTCATCTCCAGGTTTAGCACGACATTCTCGTAGCTCTTGGGAGACTGCGTAGCAAGCAGATCGCCACGTCTTCATCCTCCATCTTGGCGCCGATGCTGCTGAGCTTGGCGCTGATGTTGAGGACCTCGTTGCAGTGATGCAAGACATTGCCGCCTTCCTCCATCTCCATGCTGAAGAGCTGGCGCTTCAGGTAGATGCGTCCAGCCTTCTGCGACCCGCCGTAGAGCGTCTTCAATCGCGCCCACGCGACCCACGCTTCTTCACAGTCGTCAACCACGTGATGGTAGTCCGCATTCATGTGGAGTAACATCAGTCCAAACGCGATGTTGCTCGCCTTGACGTACTCATCCTTGATCCGCGAGTCCGCGAACGTTGGTGTTGTTTCCCGGTTCACGACATGCCACACCGACTTGGTCAGAAACACGCCACGCATGTAGCGGTTCCACGTCGCGTAGTTGTCGCCGTTGAACTTGTCGATGGAGACCTTGGTCGAGGCGTCTTGAGTAGAGGACATGGTGCTTGGGCTCATAACCTGTTAAGGTCACAGATCTTGGAGGACGAAGCGGAGGGAGGCTTGAGGCTCTGGAGTCGACCGGAGCGAAGACACTTGACCACTTGGGGTTTGAAGGAGAATTGAAAAGTGATTGATTCGGTCCTTAGTTCGCAAAATGCTTGCTACCTCTAAGCCTACTAGATATTCTACTGGATACACTCTACTGGATTCCTGAGTTGCTCCAGCCAATCACAGAGCGCCACGCATCTTGCCCATCTTGTACCCAGTATCCTGTCGCAAGTATCCAGCGTGGCGTAAACATCGATGACGCAAACATGTAGCGTAAACATACAGAATGATTGAGCAGGCGGTGAGTGTTGGTCATTGGCACAACCGGTACTCGTACCAGTATACCGGTACCCCACGAGTACCATAACTCAGGTACCGCAATAGTAGTCTGGCCAAGCGATCCAGATCTACCGACGTCTGCTTGCTTCTGCGCGAGCACTGGGTGGGCCAATATACTTCCCGCCCCAGGCTGTCGATCTCGAACGCCACTTGTGCAGAAGGAGGCAAATTCAACTCTGTTTGTTCCTTAGCATTCCTATCATCCACTATCCTCTGCTTCTCCCTACATTCCCTTATATGTACCTTGATATCTGGCCAAACTGGCTTCTGTCGTTAAATGACTGCCGCAAAGATCGCGTTGTTAGTGGGTGCCACTCAGCGTACCATCCCCTGATTACGCCCTTTTGGTGGGTACACTCAGATCTGATCCTGTATCGTATTGATTGCTCCATCGATCTCCGAGATCAGCCATCGAGATCGGGTGTCGGAATGATTGCGACATTGGTGAGACACGCTACTTTTGGGATGGGATAGGGCAGATTAGGTAATCATAACGAATGATTGCGTCATCCATATAGCCAGTTGAGACACCCACTATGTCCATCACTCTTGATCGGGTCTACCATCATATCTCGTTCATGTCACCATCAATCAATCAAGAAATCCGGATGCGCTCTACCACATTTTCCTCATCCAGCTCTGTCTGTTCGCTCTCAGCAGGTCCTTCCGAAGCTACGTCGAAATTCTCATGAAGACCTTCTGTCGATAAGTCAATGCTTTCAGTGCTTCCGTCCGAAGCTAGGTCGAGACTCTCTGTGCTATCTTGGTTTTCTTGTTCGCCAGATTCTTTAGTCTCTTCATCCACTATGTTGACTACCGGTCCAAGCATATTGATACCGCGCATTTGGAGATAACTCCTGAGAAGTCTGGACAGGTATGAATCTTGTGTCGCTAGCCAGGAGTTCCTGTTTACGATCCCGTGGGTGTTCAACAGAATGTTGTATTTTTGCGCGGAGACAACTCGGTCGTTGCGTCCAACCCATAGTCGCTGTTGATCTGCCCATTCCATCGCAATTGTCTGCATTCGGAGAATATCACCGGTTTGAGCTTCGACCACTGCAAGCTGGTTCCACAGATTCGCATACACTCTGGAAAACAGCGCTGGAATGTCGTAAATAGACTGGATCTAAAGTCTGATTTCAGTGCGCATGTTACCCATCTTGTTCTGCTGAGCTGTATAGGCCTCATGTAGCTTGTTGAAGTACTCACGAGCTCGACGTATGTAGCGCATTGATGTTGGACGCTCGATGCTCTGATGGTTCAAAGTCGACTTGTAGATGTGGGCTGACTTGGAGTATACCTTAGCGTGCAGTATTGGCTGATCATCGTTCACACTTGTACGTTCGAGCGTCACGGAACCATAAAAGGGTGCTTGTTGCATTTGCGCGTACATCGTATAGTTCTGAATTCTGCATCCTGGTAGTGATCCATGAGGGACTCGGCGGACAAGAAGAACACGGAATTTATCCGGTATTGCCACCCCAATGCTGGTTATATATAGGACAATCTTTTGTGGTATATACTTGATATTGTCCCACACAAACATGTTCAATTTCAAAAAATGCCTATATCATTAAAAAGGTCACTATATCGAGTTTAATAAACTCACTAAATTGAGTTACTTGATGTCACTGAAGCGGCGTTCTACGTGTCACTAAACGGACGTAGCTAAGCTGTAGGATTATTGATAATATAGGATTATTGATAATATAGGATTATTGATAATATGGTAATAGTAACAATAAAAATATATTAATCGGATATAATAATAATATATACGAATAATTTTAATTATATAGCAGTAGTAAATAATATTGATGTAGTAATAGTTATTTGTAATGATAAAATAATAGTAATTCATCGCAATATAATAATCAATACAATATGTATATAGTAATACTAAATATCACTGATATAGTAATAGCAATAGAAATTAATAATAAAACAGTAATAGAGTTTAGTTTAATAAGAGCTGTTCCTTCAAAAACTAGCTGTCAGATCTTTCTGAAACTTTGCGAGGGTATGTAATCAACCCTGATTAAGATACAGGGTAACTTCTTAGTTTTAAGATATATTTTAGTTTATGTAATAAACGCAAAAACATGGTTTCCACAATAACTAACCGTCAGAAGTTGTTCTCGACTTCACCATTAGATTCAGCGTAGTCGATTTAGTGGGGATACACCCAGTCTTTGACCTAAAAACTTCCCGTCTTTCATATATTGAGCTATATGCGTTATGACAGAAATAAATATATGTACATATAAAAATATACGTTAGTGATATGCATTATGTCAGCAGTAGTAACATGTCACTTTTCAATTTAGTGACAAAGTTTTTGTGCTCGTTGTAAAACAGTAGTGGTATGCCCATGTGCAAGTTACATGATCATTCGCCTTTGTAAATACACGTATTGAGATCTACATACTGAGATTAAATATGCAGCTGTTTTTGACCAATCAGAACGTGGTAGTGACACTTGCATGTCCCAGAGACGAGCCGATAGGCCGTTATCTGCACTTTGACAAAAATCATAATTACATACTGAAAGTTTGTCAAGCTGCCTTGTTGACCAATCAGAACGTAATGATGACACACTCACAAACCAGAGACGAGCCGGTACGCCCATCTTTGCACTTCGTCAATAATAATAGTTACATACTGAAAGTTTATATAACTGCCTTGTTGACCAATCAGAACGTGATAGTGACAAACTCATGTGCCAGAGATGAGCAGATGGGCTGCTTTCTGCATTTCGTCAAAATTGATAATAATGTACTACAAGTTTTTATTGTTACGTTTTCGACTAATCAGAACACGATGGTGACACTCTCATGTGCCAGAGACGAGCCGTTGTCCCGTACTGTCCACTTTGCCAATATTGATACCTACACACTGAAAGTTTGTATACCAATGTTTTTGACGAGCGCAAACACGATGGTGACCTTTCATGTGCCAGAGACGAGCCGTTGTCCCGTTCTGTGCACTTTTCCAATATTAATACCTACGTACTGAAATTTTGTATACCAATGTTTTTGACGAGCGCGAACACGATTGTGACAGTTTCATGTGCCAAAGACGAGCCGTTGTCTCGTATTGCGGTACCTGAGTTATGGTACTCGTGGGGTACCGGTATACTGGTACGAGTACCGGTTGTACCAATGACCAACACTCACCGCCTGCTCAATCATTCTGTATGTTTACGCTACATGTTTGCGTCATCAATGTTTACGCCACGCTGGATACTTGCGACAGGATACTGGGTACAAGATGGGCAAGATGCGTGGCGCTCTGTGATTGGCTGGAGCAACTCAGGAATCCAGTAGAGTGTATCCAGTAGAATATCTAGTAGGCTTAGAGGTAGCAAGCACTTTGCGAACTAAGGACCGAATCAATCACTTTCCAATTCTCCATCAAACCCCAAGTGGTCAAGTGTCTTCGCTCCGGTCGACTCCAGAGCCTCAAGCCTCCCTCCGCTTCGTCCTCCAAGATCTGTGACCTTTAACAGGTTATGAGCCCAAGCACCATGTCCTCTACTCAAGACGCCTCGACCAAGTTCTCCATCGACAAGTTCAACGGCGACAACTACGCGACGTGGAACCGCTACATGCGTGGCGTGTTTCTGACCAAGTCGGTGTGGCATGTCGTGAACCGGGAGACAACGCCAACGTTCGCGGACTCGCGGATCAAGGATGAGTACGTCAAGGCGAGCAACATCGCGTTTGGACTGATGTTACTCCACATGAATGCGGACTACCATCACGTGTTTGACGACTGTGAAGAAGCGTGGGTCGCGTGGGCGCGATTGAAGACGCTCTACGGCGGGTCGCAGAAGGCTGGACGCATCTACCTGAAGCGCCAGCTCTTCAGCATGGAGATGGAGGAAGGCGGCAATGTCTTGCATCACTGCAACGAGGTCCTCAACATCAGCGCCAAGCTCAGCAGCATCGGCGCCAAGATGGAGGATGAAGACGTGGCGATCTGCTTGCTACGCAGTCTCCCCAAGAGCTACGAGAATGTCGTGCTAAACCTGGAGATGAGCAACGCGGAGCTGCGGTCGCAAGACGTTGTGAAGGTGCTGACGAATGAGCACATCAAGCGACAGGGCGAGAAGACGGCTACGGTGAAGACTGAAGACGCTGCGAAGGCGTTCAGTGCCGAGCGAGAGTCTCGCCAGTGTGCGTACTGCGGGAAATTGGGGCACACGATTGAACGGTGCTGGACCAAGCAGAAGGATGAGAATCGAGGAGCTCGACGCGGCGGTGGCTACAACCGTGGACGCGGGGCCAACAACATCAACTGGAGGAACGACGTGGACGACTACGACCGAGTGGCGTTTGCGGTTTCGTTAGAGTGTGGAATATCGACGGGCAAGGGTATGTCCGGCATGTGGGCGATCGACAGTGGAGCGACGCACCACATCTGCAACAACAAGGCCAAGTTCGCTGAAATCGATGAACGGGACGAGGGCGAACTGTCGGTGGCTGACGGCAACAAGGCTGCAATCAAGGGTGTGGGGACTATCATGGAACGGGTGGTCCTGCCCAACGGCGACGAGCGCGAGATCGAGATCCAGAACGCGCTGTACGTGCCGAGTATGAACAAGAATCTGCTGTCGGTGCCGCAGATTAACAAGAGTGGAGCGTTTCAAGTGGTGTTCGACGGCGCCAGCATGCTCATTGCGCGCAAAGGATCGAACAAGGTCGTGGCAACGGCGGATCTTGTCGACGGTCTGTACTGGCTTCGGACGCCACTGCGGATGGCAAACGCGGCGACAACTTCGGGACAAGTTGACCTTCATGCGCGTTTGGGTCATGCTCCCATCGACGTGCTGCGCAAGATGGTGAACAACGGCATGATCAAGGACGCCAAGATGCCGACGAAGTCGACGGGACCGAGCATGTGTCGCGGGTGTCAGCAAGGCAAAATGGTCCAGAAGCCGTTCCCAAGCAACCGCGACAAGCGCCACTACGACGTGTTCGAGCTGATTCACTTTGACATCTGTGGCCCGATGGAAGAAGACTCGCTGGGTGGCAGCAAGTATCTGCTCCTGATCGTGGACGAGGCCAGCGGATGCATGAAGGGTTTCTGCCTGAGTGCCAAGTCGGAGAGCGAGGACTACATCAAGAGCTTCATCAGCAAGGTGCAGACGCAGTTCGGCAAACAAATCAAGTTTGTGCGTCACGACGGAGCCCGTGAGTTCGCGACCAACTCGCTCAAGGCGTTCTTCGAAGACCAAGGTATTGAGCAGCAAACCACTGTTCCGTACGCTCACCAGACAAACGGCACGGCAGAGCGCGCGATCCGTACCATCGTCACGATCGGTCGCAGCATGCTGCACCACGCGAAGCTGGACAAGTGTTTCTGGGCTGAGGCGGCGATGACTGCCATTTACGTCAAGAATCGCCTGCCGTCACCCAAGATCGAGGCCAAGACTCCGTTTGAGATCGTGTACAAGTCGAAGCCGAGTGTGAAGCACATGCGTATCTTCGGGTGTCGCGCATATGTGCTGACGCCGAAGGAGAAGCGTCTCAAGTGGGACGCGAAGGCTCGCGCCGGTGTGTTCATGGGCTACGAGGAAGTGTCGAAGGCCTACCGAGTTTATGACATCGAGGCGGGGAAGGTGGTGATCAGTCGCGATGTCACCTTCGACGAGTCGACTTTGGCGTTTCGGCGATGGATCAGGATGACGATGTGGACGAAGCCGTTCTCAATTTCGACAACCTGGATATCAGCGATGCTGTCCCTGCCCAGACGGATTTCAAGCAGACGGGAAACGCAAGAACCGCTCCGACAGTAACCGCAACATGGGTCAAGCGAGTCGTGGAGCTGGTCTGGAAAGAAGCAAGTGCGCCGAACGAGTCGTTCGAGCGCGGACCAAAACGCCGTTCAAGTGTGCGAGTGGAATCAGGGCCAAGTGTGACGAAGAAGAGGATGAAGCAAGTCCTCCTGTATTCTGGCGTGCAGTGCCAACGCGTGGAAGCAAGCGATTTGTCGGAGCCATCGACGTTCCAAGAGGCGATCAACGGACCCGACCAAGCACACTGGCGCAAAGCCATTCGTGCGGAACTCAAGTCAATGCGTCTACGTGGTGTGTTCCGCGGTGCGAAGCTACCATCAGGTCAGCGTGCTATCGGTACGAAGTGGGTGTTCAAGATCAAGCGAAAGCCGATGGATCAATCGAGAAGTACAAGGCGCGCCTGGTGGCCAGGGCTTCAAGCAGAAGTACGGCATCGACTACACCGAGACGTTCTCGCCTGTGATCAAGTACGTGACGCTGCGCATGGTGATCGCCCTAGCCAAATACTTTGGTTGGCCCATCGACCAACTGGACGTGGTGACTGCGTTCCTGTACGGCATCATGAAGGAACTCGTGTTTTGCGTCGTTCGGAAGGCGTGGAGCTGGATGGCGATTTCGACTGCGTGGAGTTACTGAAAGCCATCTACGGTCTCAAACAGGCATCGCGCGTGTGGAACGAGACGTTCGACGAGTTCGTGTGTTCCATCGGATTTCACGTGTCGGCTTATGACCCGTGCCTCTACATCAAGGAAGTCGACGGTCATTGCGTGCTGCTGCTCGTGTACGTGGACGACGTACTGATTACCGGAATTCGGCTGAGCTCATCGAGCAGACCAAGCGCGAGCTGAAGACTCGCTTCGAGATGACCGACAGCGGCAAGTGTGCCTTCATTCTAGGCATCGAGTTGGTGAGCGGCCCGAACGGCAGCGTGACGATGTGCCAGCGGCGGTATGTGGATGACATCCTGAAGCGTTTCGGTATGGACGAGTGCAAGGCTGTGGTGTCTCCGTGGATTTGAGCTCACGACTGGTTGCGAGCGACTCGGCGATCAAGCTGAACGCGCCATTTCGTGAAGCTGTTTGTGCGCTCATGCATCTCATGACTGCGACTCGCCCGGACATTGCATATGCTGTGGGCTACGTGTCACGCTTCATGGAGAATCCGCAGGAGGAGCACTGGATGGCCGTGAAGCGCATTTTTCATATCTGCAGGGAACCAAGTCACACGGCATCTGCTTCAAGCCTGGTGACAGCGTGGACTTTCGTGGATACTCTGACGCAGACTGGGCCGGCGATCTCGCGGATCGCAAGTCGACTTCGGGCTACGTGTTCCTGCCTTAGGTGCTCCCATCAGTTAGGAAGGAAGCACAGCTGAGCGTCGCTATCAACGAGTGAAGAGCATACATCGCGCTGAGCCTGGCCATCAGAAGGCAAGTGGGTGCACCGATTGGTGTGTGAAATGCTCACGGTTGCTGGAGAAGCGTGACCTGAGCTCAAGATTTTCGAGGACAACCAGTCATGCATCAAGATGACGAAGAACCCCGTGAACCACGGTCGCGCCAAGCACATTGACATCAAGTACCACCACATCCGCGATGAAGTAAAACGCGGTGAAGTGACGGTGGAGTACTGCGAAACTGCGACGATGCTGGCGGATATCATGACAAAGGCGATGCCGGGGCCACGCCACAAGGAACTGACTCAGGCCTCGGCGTGACAGAGTGTTCGCATTGAGGGGGCGTATTGCGGTACCTGAGTTATGGTACTCGTGGGGTACCGGTATACTGGTACGAGTACCGGTTGTGCCAATGACCAACACTCACCGCCTGCTCAATCATTCTGTATGTTTACGCTACATGTTTGCGTCATCAATGTTTACGCCACGCTGGATACTTGCGACAGGATACTGGGTACAAGATGGGCAAGATGCGTGGCGCTCTGTGATTGGCTGGAGCAACTCAGGAATCCAGTAGAGTGTATCCAGTAGAATATCTAGTAGGCTTAGAGGTAGCAAGCACTTTGCGAACTAAGGACCGAATCAATCACTTTCCAATTCTCCATCAAACCCCAAGTGGTCAAGTGTCTTCGCTCCGGTCGACTCCAGAGCCTCAAGCCTCCCTCCGCTTCGTCCTCCAAGATCTGTGACCTTTAACATCTCGTTCTGTGGACTTTTCCAATATTGATACCTACGTTATGAAATTTTATATACCATTGTTTTCGTCTAGCGCAAACTCGACGGTGACACTCTCACTCTCGTAAATTAGAGACGTGCCATTGCCCCGTTCTTCGCACTCTTAAATTTTAAGACCTACGTACTAAAATTTTGTATTCCTTCGGTTTCGACCAGGGCGAACACAATGATAGTTCTTTTAGACGGTTCGGTGGCAACGCCCAATTCATCGCTTACATGGTGGTACAGTTGGTGCATGGGTATGGACATGTATATTGGATGATAGATCAAAGGTGGCGAAATCGTGTTGCAGCAGTGCTTTTGCAGTGGTTTTCAGCCAACATAGAGCTGAAATTGTAGTATGGTGCACAGCCAGGTCATTGTCGATGCTCTAACATAAGGCGAACATGGTAGTACAATAGGTGCATGCGTATGGACAGGCTTAATGAGTAATATGTGGGCAAAAGTAGTGAAATCATGTTTTGGCAGTGCTTTCGCAATGGGTAACTTTGAGCCGAGAATAGTATTATGATGCACAACCAGGTCAGTGTCCATGATGTCTACACATAGCGTACATGGTGATACAGTTGGTGCATAAGTATGGACATGTCGATTGGGTGGTAGATAGCCAGGGGTGGTAAAAGTTGTAAGACAGCGTGTAGACAGTATGCAACAGTATGTGCAGAATTGATTGGTGTTTTGCAGGCGGCGAGGTTGATGTTGTTTAAAGTGTGCGATAGCAGGTGCGGGTGATGAATGTAGTAAGTATGGATGTTG
>JAAVTI010001265.1:0-11753 GCA_011947335.1 Phytophthora constricta | reverse complement strand
CCGCGAGCCTTCGCGTCCCACTTGAGACGCTTCTCCTTCGGCGTCAGCACATATGCGCGACACCCGAGATACGCATGTGCTTCACACTCGGCTTCGACTTGTACACGATCTCAAACGGAGTCTTGGCCTCGATCTTGGGTGACGGCAGGCGATTCTTGACGTAAATGGCAGTCATCGCCGCCTCAGCCCAGAAACACTTGTCCAGCTTCGCGTGGTGCAGCATGCTGCGACCGATCGTGACGATGGTACGGATCGCGCGCTCTGCCGTGCCGTTTGTCTGGTGAGCGTACGGAACAGTGGTTTGCTGCTCAATACCTTGGTCTTCGAAGAACGCCTTGAGCGAGTTGGTCGCGAACTCACGGGCTCCGTCGTGACGCACAAACTTGATTTGTTTGCCGAACTGCGTCTGCACCTTGCTGATGAAGCTCTTGATGTAGTCCTCGCTCTCCGACTTGGCACTCAGGCAGAAACCCTTCATGCATCCGCTGGCCTCGTCCACGATCAGGAGCAGATACTTGCTGCCACCCAGCGAGTCTTCTTCCATCGGGCCACAGATGTCAAAGTGAATCAGCTCGAACACGTCGTAGTGGCGCTTGTCGCGGTTGCTTGGGAACGGCTTCTGGACCATTTTGCCTTGCTGACACCCGCGACACATGCTCGGTCCCGTCGACTTCGTCGGCATCTTGGCGTCCTTGATCATGCCGTTGTTCACCATCTTGCGCAGCACGTCGATGGGAGCATGACCCAAACGCGCATGAAGGTCAACTTGTCCCGTTGTCGCCGCGTTTGCCATCCGCAGTGGCGTCCGAAGCCAGTACAGACCGTCGACAAGATCCGCCGTTGCCACGACCTTGTTCGATCCTTTGCGCGCAATGAGTATGCTGGCGCCGTCGAACACCACTTGAAACGCTCCACTCTTGTTAATCTGCGGCACCGACAGCAGATTCTTGTTCATACTCGGCACGTACAGCGCGTTCTGGATCTCGATCTCGCGCTCGTCGCCGTTGGGCAGGACCACCCGTTCCATGATAGTCCCCACACCCTTGATTGCAGCCTTGTTGCCGTCAGCCACCGACAGTTCGCCCTCGTCCCGTTCATCGATTTCAGCGAACTTGGCCTTGTTGTTGCAGATGTGGTGCGTCGCTCCACTGTCGATCGCCCACATGCCGGACATACCCTTGCCCGTCGATATTCCACACTCTAACGAAACCGCAAACGCCACTCGGTCGTAGTCGTCCACGTCGTTCCTCCAGTTGATGTTGTTGGCCCCGCGTCCACGGTTGTAGCCGCCGCCGCGTCGAGATCCTCGATTCTCATCCTTCTGCTTGGTCCAGCACCGTTCAATCGTGTGCCCCAATTTCCCGCAGTACGCACACTGGCGAGACTCTCGCTCGGCACTGAACGCCTTCGCAGCGTCTTCAGTCTTCACCGTAGCCGTCTTCTCGCCCTGTCGCTTGATGTGCTCATTCGTCAGCACCTTCACAACGTCTTGCGACCGCAGCTCCGCGTTGCTCATCTCAGGTTTAGCACGACATTCTCGTAGCTCTTGGGAGACTGCGTAGCAAGCAGATCGCCACGTCTTCATCCTCCATCTTGGCGCCGATGCTGCTGAGCTTGGCGCTGATGTTGAGGACCTCGTTGCAGTGATGCAAGACATTGCCGCCTTCCTCCATCTCCATGCTGAAGAGCTGGCGCTTCAGGTAGATGCGTCCAGCCTTCTGCGACCCGCCGTAGAGCGTCTTCAATCGCGCCCACGCGACCCACGCTTCTTCACAGTCGTCAACCACGTGATGGTAGTCCGCATTCATGTGGAGTAACATCAGTCCAAACGCGATGTTGCTCGCCTTGACGTACTCATCCTTGATCCGCGAGTCCGCGAACGTTGGCGTTGTTTCCCGGTTCACGACATGCCACACCGACTTGGTCAGAAACACGCCACGCATGTAGCGGTTCCACGTCGCGTAGTTGTCGCCGTTGAACTTGTCGATGGAGACCTTGGTCGAGGCGTCTTGAGTAGAGGACATGGTGCTTGGGCTCATAACCTGTTAAGGTCACAGATCTTGGAGGACGAAGCGGAGGGAGGCTTGAGGCTCTGGAGTCGACCGGAGCGAAGACACTTGACCACTTGGGGTTTGAAGGAGAATTGAAAGTGATTGATTCGGTCCTTAGTTCGCAAAATGCTTGCTACCTCTAAGCCTACTAGATATTCTACTGGATACACTCTACTGGATTCCTGAGTTGCTCCAGCCAATCACAGAGCGCCACGCATCTTGCCCATCTTGTACCCAGTATCCTGTCGCAAGTATCCAGCGTGGCGTAAACATCGATGACGCAAACATGTAGCGTAAACATACAGAATGATTGAGCAGGCGGTGAGTGTTGGTCATTGGCACAACCGGTACTCGTACCAGTATACCGGTACCCCACGAGTACCATAACTCAGGTACCGCAATAGTAGTCTGGCCAAGCGATCCAGATCTACCGACGTCTGCTTGCTTCGCGCGAGCACTGGGTGGGCCAATATATTCCCGCCCCAGGCTGTCGATCTCGAACGCCACTTGTGCAGAAGGAGGCAAATTCAACTCTGTTTGTTCCTTAGCATTCTATCATCCACTATCCTCTGCTTCTCCCTACATTCCCTTATATGTACCTTGATATCTGGCCAAACTGGCTTCTGTCGTTAAATGACTGCCGCAAAGATCGCGTTGTTAGTGGTGCCACTCAGCGTACCATCCCCTGATTACGCCCCTTTGGTGGGTACACTCAGATCTGATCCTGTATCGTATTGATCCATCGATCTCGAGATCAGCCATCGAGATCGGGTGTCGGAATGATTGCGACATTGGTGAGACACGCTACTTTTGGGATGGGATGGGATAGGCAATTAAGAAATGATTTGTCATCCATATAGCCAGTTGAGACACCCACTATGTCCATCACTCTTGATCGTCTCACCATCATATCTCGTCTCATGTCACCATCAATCAAGAACCGGATGCGCTCTACCACATTTTCCTCATCCAGCTCTGTCTGTTCGCTCAGCAGGTCCTTCCGAAGCTACGTCGAAGTTCTCATGAAGACCTTCTGTCGATAAGTCAATGCTTTCAGTGCTTCCGTCCGAAGCTAGGTCGAGACTCTCTGTGCTATCTTGGTTTTCTTGTTCGCCAGATTCTTTAGTCTCTTCATCCACTATGTTGACTACCGGTCCAAGCATGTTGATACCGCGCATTTGGAGATAACTCCTGAGAAGTCTGGACAGGTATGAATCTTGTGTCGCTAGCCAGGAGTTCCTGTTTACGATCCCGTGGGTGTTCAACAGAATGTTGTATTTTTGCGCGGAGACAACTCGGTCGTTGCGTCCAACCCATAGTCGCTGTTGATCTGCCCATTCCATCGCAATTGTCTGCATTCGGAGAATATCACCGGTTTGAGCTTCGACCACTGCAAGCTGGTTCCACAGATTCGCATACACTCTGGAAAACAGCGCTGGAATGTCGTAAATAGACTGGATCTAAAGTCTGATTTCAGTGCGCATGTTACCCATCTTGTTCTGCTGAGCTGTATAGGCCTCATGTAGCTTGTTGAAGTACTCACGAGCTCGACGTATGTAGCGCATTGATGTTGGACGCTCGATGCTCTGATGGTTCAAAGTCGACTTGTAGATGTGGGCTGACTTGGAGTATACCTTAGCGTGCAGTATTGGCTGATCATCGTTCACACTTGTACGTTCGAGCGTCACGGAACCATAAAGGGTGCTTGTTGCATTTGCGCGTACATCGTATAGTTCTGAATTCTGCATCCTGGTAGTGATCCATGAGGGACTCGGCGGACAAGAAGAACACGGAATTTATCCGGTATTGCCACCCCAATGCTGGTTATATATAGGACAATCTTTTGTGGTATATACTTGATATTGTCCCACACAAACATGTTCAATTTCAAAAAATGCCTATATCATTAAAAAAGGTCACTATATCGAGTTTAATAAACTCACTAAATTGAGTTACTTGATGTCACTGAAGCGGCGTTCTACGTGTCACTAAACGGACGTAGCTAAGCTGTAGGATTATTGATAATATAGGATTATTGATAATATAGGATTATTGATAATATGGTAATAGTAACAATAAAAATATATTAATCGGATATAATAATAATATATACGAATAATTTTAATTATATAGCAGTAGTAAATAATATTGATGTAGTAATAGTTATTTGTAATGATAAAATAATAGTAATTCATCGCAATATAATAATCAATACAATATGTATATAGTAATACTAAATATCACTGATATAGTAATAGCAATAGAAATTAATAATAAAACAGTAATAGAGTTTAGTTTAATAAGAGCTGTTCCTTCAAAAACTAGCTGTCAGATCTTTCTGAAACTTTGCGAGGGTATGTAATCAACCCTGATTAAGATACAGGGTAACTTCTTAGTTTTAAGATATATTTTAGTTTATGTAATAAACGCAAAAACATGGTTTCCACAATAACTAACCGTCAGAAGTTGTTCTCGACTTCACCATTAGATTCAGCGTAGTCGATTTAGTGGGGATACACCCAGTCTTTGACCTAAAAACTTCCCGTCTTTCATATATTGAGCTATATGCGTTATGACAGAAATAAATATATGTACATATAAAAATATACGTTAGTGATATGCATTATGTCAGCAGTAGTAACATGTCACTTTTCAATTTAGTGACAAAGTTTTTGTGCTCGTTGTAAAACAGTAGTGGTATGCCCATGTGCAAGTTACATGATCATTCGCCTTTTGTAAATACACGTATTGAGATCTACATACTGAGATTAAATATGCAGCTGTTTTTGACCAATCAGAACGTGGTAGTGACACTTGCATGTCCCAGAGACGAGCCGATAGGCCGTTATCTGCACTTTGAAAAATCATAATTACATACTGAAAGTTTGTCAAGCTGCCTTGTTGACCAATCAGAACGTAATGATGACACACTCACAAACCAGAGACGAGCCGGTACGCCCATCTTTGCACTTCGTCAATAATAATAGTTACATACTGAAAGTTTATATAACTGCCTTGTTGACCAATCAGAACGTGATAGTGACAAACTCATGTGCCAGAGATGAGCAGATGGGCTGCTTTCTGCATTTCGTCAAAATTGATAATAATGTACTACAAGTTTTTATTGTTACGTTTTCGACTAATCAGAACACGATGGTGACACTCTCATGTGCCAGAGACGAGCCGTTGTCCCGTACTGTCCACTTTGCCAATATTGATACCTACACACTGAAAGTTTGTATACCAATGTTTTTGACGAGCGCAAACACGATGGTGACCTTTCATGTGCCAGAGACGAGCCGTTGTCCCGTTCTGTGCACTTTTCCAATATTAATACCTACGTACTGAAATTTTGTATACCAATGTTTTTGACGAGCGCGAACACGATTGTGACAGTTTCATGTGCCAAAGACGAGCCGTTGTCTCGTATTGCGGTACCTGAGTTATGGTACTCGTGGGGTACCGGTATACTGGTACGAGTACCGGTTGTACCAATGACCAACACTCACCGCCTGCTCAATCATTCTGTATGTTTACGCTACATGTTTGCGTCATCAATGTTTACGCCACGCTGGATACTTGCGACAGGATACTGGGTACAAGATGGGCAAGATGCGTGGCGCTCTGTGATTGGCTGGAGCAACTCAGGAATCCAGTAGAGTGTATCCAGTAGAATATCTAGTAGGCTTAGAGGTAGCAAGCACTTTGCGAACTAAGGACCGAATCAATCACTTTCCAATTCTCCATCAAACCCCAAGTGGTCAAGTGTCTTCGCTCCGGTCGACTCCAGAGCCTCAAGCCTCCCTCCGCTTCGTCCTCCAAGATCTGTGACCTTTAACAGGTTATGAGCCCAAGCACCATGTCCTCTACTCAAGACGCCTCGACCAAGTTCTCCATCGACAAGTTCAACGGCGACAACTACGCGACGTGGAACCGCTACATGCGTGGCGTGTTTCTGACCAAGTCGGTGTGGCATGTCGTGAACCGGGAGACAACGCCAACGTTCGCGGACTCGCGGATCAAGGATGAGTACGTCAAGGCGAGCAACATCGCGTTTGGACTGATGTTACTCCACATGAATGCGGACTACCATCACGTGTTTGACGACTGTGAAGAAGCGTGGGTCGCGTGGGCGCGATTGAAGACGCTCTACGGCGGGTCGCAGAAGGCTGGACGCATCTACCTGAAGCGCCAGCTCTTCAGCATGGAGATGGAGGAAGGCGGCAATGTCTTGCATCACTGCAACGAGGTCCTCAACATCAGCGCCAAGCTCAGCAGCATCGGCGCCAAGATGGAGGATGAAGACGTGGCGATCTGCTTGCTACGCAGTCTCCCCAAGAGCTACGAGAATGTCGTGCTAAACCTGGAGATGAGCAACGCGGAGCTGCGGTCGCAAGACGTTGTGAAGGTGCTGACGAATGAGCACATCAAGCGACAGGGCGAGAAGACGGCTACGGTGAAGACTGAAGACGCTGCGAAGGCGTTCAGTGCCGAGCGAGAGTCTCGCCAGTGTGCGTACTGCGGGAAATTGAGGCACACGATTGAACGGTGCTGGACCAAGCAGAAGGATGAGAATCGAGGAGCTCGACGCGGCGGTGGCTACAACCGTGGACGCGGGGCCAACAACATCAACTGGAGGAACGACGTGGACGACTACGACCGAGTGGCGTTTGCGGTTTCGTTAGAGTGTGGAATATCGACGGGCAAGGGTATGTCCGGCATGTGGGCGATCGACAGTGGAGCGACGCACCACATCTGCAACAACAAGGCCAAGTTCGCTGAAATCGATGAACGGGACGAGGGCGAACTGTCGGTGGCTGACGGCAACAAGGCTGCAATCAAGGGTGTGGGGACTATCATGGAACGGGTGGTCCTGCCCAACGGCGACGAGCGCGAGATCGAGATCCAGAACGCGCTGTACGTGCCGAGTATGAACAAGAATCTGCTGTCGGTGCCGCAGATTAACAAGAGTGGAGCGTTTCAAGTGGTGTTCGACGGCGCCAGCATGCTCATTGCGCGCAAAGGATCGAACAAGGTCGTGGCAACGGCGGATCTTGTCGACGGACTGTACTGGCTTCGGACGCCACTGCGGATGGCAAACGCTGCGACAACTTCGGGACAAGTTGACCTTCATGCGCGTTTGGGTCATGCTCCCATCGACGTGCTGCGCAAGATGGTGAACAACGGCATGATCAAGGACGCTAAGATGCCGACGAAGTCGACGGGACCGAGCATGTGTCGCGGGTGTCAGCAAGGCAAAATGGTCCAGAAGCCGTTCCCAAGCAACCGCGACAAGCGCCACTACGACGTGTTTGAGCTGATTCACTTTGACATCTGTGGCCCGATGGAAGAAGACTCGCTGGGTGGCAGCAAGTATCTGCTCCTGATCGTGGACGAGGCCAGCGGATGCATGAAGGGTTTCTGCCTGAGTGCCAAGTCGGAGAGCGAGGACTACATCAAGAGCTTCATCAGCAAGGTGCAGACGCAGTTCGGCAAACAAATCAAGTTTGTGCGTCACGACGGAGCCCGTGAGTTCGCGACCAACTCGCTCAAGGCGTTCTTCGAAGACCAAGGTATTGAGCAGCAAACCACTGTTCCGTACGCTCACCAGACAAACGGCACGGCAGAGCGCGCGATCCGTACCATCGTCACGATCGGTCGCAGCATGCTGCACCACGCGAAGCTGGACAAGTGTTTCTGGGCTGAGGCGGCGATGACTGCCATTTACGTCAAGAATCGCCTGCCGTCACCCAAGATCGAGGCCAAGACTCCGTTTGAGATCGTGTACAAGTCGAAGCCGAGTGTGAAGCACATGCGTATCTTCGGGTGTCGCGCATATGTGCTGACGCCGAAGGAGAAGCGTCTCAAGTGGGACGCGAAGGCTCGCGCCGGTGTGTTCATGGGCTACGAGGAAGTGTCGAAGGCCTACCGAGTTTATGACATCGAGGCGGGGAAGGTGGTGATCAGTCGCGATGTCACCTTCGACGAGTCGACTTTTGGCGTTTCGGCGATGGATCAGGATGACGATGTGGACGAAGCCGTTCTCAATTTCGACAACCTGGATATCAGCGATGCTGTCCCTGCCCAGACGGATTTCAAGCAGACCGGGAAACGCAAGAACCGCTCCGACAGTAACCGCAACATGGGTCAAGCGAGTCGTGGAGCTGGTCTGGAAGAAGCAAGTGCGCCGACCGAGTCGTTCGAGCGCGGACCAAAACGCCGTTCAAGTGTGCGAGTGGAATCAGGGCCAAGTGACGAAGAAGAAAAAGAGGATGAAGACAGTTCAAGTCCTCCTGTATTCTGGCGTGCGAGTGCCAACGCCGTGGAAGCAAGCGATTTGTCGGAGCCATCGACGTTCCAAGAGGCGATCAACGGACCCGACCAAGCACACTGGCGCAAAGCCATTCGTGCGGAACTCAAGTCAATGCGTCTACGTGGTGTGTTCCGCGGTGCGAAGCTACCATCAGGTCAGCGTGCTATCGGTACGAAGTGGGTGTTCAAGATCAAGCGAAAGCCGATGGATCAATCGAGAAGTACAAGGCGCGCCTGGTGGCCAAGGGCTTCAAGCAGAAGTACGGCATCGACTACACCGAGACGTTCTCGCCTGTGATCAAGTACGTGACGCTGCGCATGGTGATCGCCCTAGCCAAATACTTTGGTTGGCCCATCGACCAACTGGACGTGGTGACTGCGTTCCTGTACGGCATCATGAAGGAACTCGTGTTTTGCGTCGTTCCGGAAGGCGTGGAGCTGGATGGCGATTTCGACTGCGTGGAGTTACTGAAAGCCATCTACGGTCTCAAACAGGCATCGCGCGTGTGGAACGAGACGTTCGACGAGTTCGTGTGTTCCATCGGATTTCACGTGTCGGCTTATGACCCGTGCCTCTACATCAAGGAAGTCGACGGTCATTGCGTGCTGCTGCTCGTGTACGTGGACGACGTACTGATTACCGGGAATTCGGCTGAGCTCATCGAGCAGACCAAGCGCGAGCTGAAGACTCGCTTCGAGATGACCGACAGCGGCAAGTGTGCCTTCATTCTAGGCATCGAGTTGGTAGACGGCCCGAACGGCAGCGTGACGATGTGCCAGCGGCGGTATGTGGATGACATCCTGAAGCGTTTCGGTATGGACGAGTGCAAGGCTGTGGTGTCTCCCGTGGATTTGAGCTCACGACTGGTTGCGAGCGACTCGGCGATCAAGCTGAACGCGCCATTTCGTGAAGCTGTTTGTGCGCTCATGCATCTCATGACTGCGACTCGCCCGGACATTGCATATGCTGTGGGCTACGTGTCACGCTTCATGGAGAATCCGCAGGAGGAGCACTGGATGGCCGTGAAGCGCATTTTTCGCTATCTGCAGGGAACCAAGTCACACGGCATCTGCTTCAAGCCTGGTGACAGCGTGGACTTTCGTGGATACTCTGACGCAGACTGGGCCGGCGATCTCGCGGATCGCAAGTCGACTTCGGGCTACGTGTTCCTGCTAACAGGTGCTCCCATCAGTTGGGGAAGCAAGAAGCAGTCGAGCGTGTCGCTATCAACGAGTGAAGCGGAGTACATCGCGCTGAGCCTGGCCATCCAAGAAGGCAAGTGGGTGCACCGATTGGTGTGTGAAATGCTCACGGTTGCTGGAGAAGCGTGACCGGAGCTCAAGATTTTCGAGGACAACCAGTCATGCATCAAGATGACGAAGAACCCCGTGAACCACGGTCGCGCCAAGCACATTGACATCAAGTACCACCACATCCGCGATGAAGTAAAACGCGGTGAAGTGACGGTGGAGTACTGCGAAACTGCGACGATGCTGGCGGATATCATGACAAAGGCGATGCCGGGGCCACGCCACAAGGAACTGACTCAGGCTCTCGGCGTGACAGAGTGTTCGCATTGAGGGGGCGTATTGCGGTACCTGAGTTATGGTACTCGTGGGGTACCGGTATACTGGTACGAGTACCGGTTGTGCCAATGACCAACACTCACCGCCTGCTCAATCATTCTGTATGTTTACGCTACATGTTTGCGTCATCAATGTTTACGCCACGCTGGATACTTGCGACAGGATACTGGGTACAAGATGGGCAAGATGCGTGGCGCTCTGTGATTGGCTGGAGCAACTCAGAATCCAGTAGAGTGTATCCAGTAGAATATCTAGTAGGCTTAGAGGTAGCAAGCACTTTGCGAACTAAGGACCGAATCAATCACTTTCCAATTCTCCATCAAACCCCAAGTGGTCAAGTGTCTTCGCTCCGGTCGACTCCAGAGCCTCAAGCCTCCCTCCGCTTCGTCCTCCAAGATCTGTGACCTTTAACATCTCGTTCTGTGGACTTTTCCAATATTGATACCTACGTTATGAAATTTTATATACCATTGTTTTCGTCTAGCGCAAACTCGACGGTGACACTCTCACTCTCGTAAATTAGAGACGTGCCATTGCCCCGTTCTTCGCACTTCTTAAATTTTAAGACCTACGTACTAAAATTTTGTATTCCTTCGGTTTCGACCAGGGCGAACACAATGATAGTTCTTTTAGACGGTTCGGTGGCAACGCTCCAATTCATCGCTTACATGGTGGTACAGTTGGTGCATGGGTATGGACATGTATATTGGATGATAGATAGCCAAAGGTGGCGAAATCGTGTTGCAGCAGTGCTTTTGCAGTGGTTTTCAGCCAACATAGAGCTGAAATTGTAGTATGGTGCACAGCCAGGTCATTGTCGATGCTCTAACATAAGGCGAACATGGTAGTACAATAGGTGCATGCGTATGGACAGGCTTAATGAGTAATATGTGGGCAAAAGTAGTGAAATCATGTTTTGGCAGTGCTTTCGCAATGGGTAACTTTGAGCCGAGAATAGTATTATGATGCACAACCAGGTCAGTGTCCATGATGTCTACACATAGCGTACATGGTGATACAGTTGGTGCATAAGTATGGACATGTCGATTGGGTGGTAGATAGCCAGGGGTGGTAAAAAAGTTGTAAGACAGCGTGTAGACAGTATGCAACAGTATGTGCAGAATTGATTGGTGTTTTGCAGGCGGCGAGGTTGATGTTGTTTAAAGTGTGCGATAGCAGGTGCGGGTGATGAATGTAGTAAGTATGGATGTTAGCAGGTATGAGACAGCGTGTAGACAGCATACAGCAGTGGTGTGCAGTATTGGTTAGGGTTTTGCAGGTCACAAAATTCATGTTTTGTGCAATGTGTAGGAGGTGCAGGAAAAGTGTGAAGGTGGATGTGGACAGGTGTGATACAACAGGCAGACAGTATCGAGCAGTAGTGTGTAGTGCGTAGTGTGTAGTGCGTAGTGTGTAGTGTATAGAGTGTAGAGTGTAAGGTCGTAGCATTTAGGGTTTAGGGTTCTGGTGTTGTAGTGCGTAGTGTGTAGTGTGTAGGGTTTAGGGTTTAGGGTTTAGGGTTTAGGGTTTAGGGTTTAGGGTTTAGGGTTTATGGGTTATGGGTTATGGGGTTTAGGGTTTAGGGTTTAGGGTTTAGGGTTTAGGGTTTAGGGTTTAGGGTTTAGGGTTTAGGGTTTAGGGTTTAGGGTTTAGGGTTTAGGGTTTAGGGTTTAGGGTTTAGGGTTTAGGGTTTAGGGTTTAGGGTTTAGGGTTTAGGGTTTAGGGTTTAGGGTTTAGGGTTTAGGGTTTAGGGTTTAGGGTTTAGGGTTTAGGGTTTAGGGTTTAGGGTTTAGGGTTTAGGGT
>JAAVTI010001263.1:0-36069 GCA_011947335.1 Phytophthora constricta | reverse complement strand
AAGCAACTCGTAGCTGCAGATACGGCGTGCGGCGGTCGCAAGCGTCGAAATAACGAGCCGCGTCCGGAGACCGAAAATACCAAGTGCCGTTCACGGACTTTGACGAGTCTCCAGGGCCCCTCCGACCCTTCGAGAAGCTTCGGTGAGGCTTGTGGGTCTGCTTGAGTCGACGCGTGCACGTCGGTTCGCGCGGCGCGACTGTGACGACATTTGGCGTTTGGGGCGACTGGGCTGACCCACCTCCGGCCCCCATCCGAGTCGATCAGGCGGTCTTATGGGTCTGGGGAGCTGGACATGTGCGTCGTTGGGATTGCCTAGGCCAAAGGGATGACGTTTAAGCAACTCGTAGCTGCAGATACGGCGTGCGGCGGTCGCAAGCGTCACAAATAACGAGCCGCGTCCGGAGACCGAAAATACCAAGTGCCGTTCACGGACTTTGACGAGTCTCCAGGGCCCCTCCGACCCTTCGAGAAGCTTCGGTGAGGCTTGTGGGTCTGCGTGAGTCGACGCGTGCACGTCGGTTCGCGCGGCGCGACTGTGACGACATTTGGCGTTTGGGGCGACTGGGCTGACCCACCTCCGGCCCCCATCCGAGTCAATCAGGCGGTCTTATGGGTCTGGGGAGCTGGACATGTGCGTCGTTGGGATTGCCTAGGCCAAAGGGATGACGTTTAAGCAACTCGTAGCTGCAGATACGGCGTGCGGCGGTCGCAAGCGTCGAAATAACGAGCCGCGTCCGGAGACCGAAAATACCAAGTGCCGTTCACGGACTTTGACGAGTCTCCAGGGCCCCTCCGACCCTTCGAGAAGCTTCGGTGAGGCTTGTGGGTCTGCGTGAGTCGACGCGTGCACGTCGGTTCGCGCGGCGCGACTGTGACGACATTTGGCGTTTGGGGCGACTGGGCTGACCCACCTCCGGCCCCCATCCGAGTCGATCAGGCGGTCTTATGGGTTGGGGAGTTGGATATGTGCGTCGTTGGGATTGCCTAGGCCAAAGGGACGACGTTTAAGCAACTCGTAGCTGCAGATACGGCGTGCGGTGGTCGCGAGCGTCACAAATAATGAGCCGCGTCCGGAGACCGAAAATACCAAGTGCCGTTCACGGACTTTGACGAGTCTCCAGGGCCCCTCCGACCCTTCGAGAAGCTTCGGTGAGGCTTGTGGGTCTGCTTGAGTCGACGCGTGCACGTCGGTTCGCGCGGCGCGACTGTGACGACATTTGGCGTTTGGGGTACTGGGCTGACCCACCTCCGGCCCCCATCCGAGTCGATCAGGCGGTCTTATGGGTTTGGGGAGCTTGGAATGTGCGTCGTTGGGATTGCCTAGGCCAAAGGGACGACGTTTAAGCAACTCGTAGCTGCAGATACGGCGTGCGGCGGTCGCAAGCGTCGAAAATAACGAGTCAATGATCAAGTGGCAACACGAAAACCCTGAATCCATCCTGAATACAGTTAACGCAAACAGTGTTGTGATGCTTATAAACAATCTTTTAGGTACCAATGCTTCGCTCAATATCAGCACGTTATGCTTCTCGAAGCTTCGAAAAACCGTTAGAAGCTTGTCGGACTTGACAAGTTTTCACACAGTCTTGAAGGCGATCTATTTCATCAGTCTAAATGACGACCACTCTCCCAACGATTTCCTAACATTTCCAACGCATCGTTTTTAGTGTGCTCGTCAGTCAAAAAGCACAAAAACGGATTCAAATGGCCATATTCAAGTACGTGCTCCCGGTGATGTTACTAATTTTGCCGCTGTTTTAAAATATTGGGCTCGTATGGTAGCGCTAATGGATCTGCATCAGCGAGTTTGGGAGTCCCCTCGACTTCGCTTAACGCATCAACTGTGAACTGTGAACAAAGCAAGATCTTTGCGAGAGTTTCTAAAAGATGGAGAGCGAACACCGTTCGGTTCACTCACTACAAGAGGTTATACGCCTAGCTCAAGTATTGCTATGGCCCCGGGACAAAAACGGCTTCCACAGGTTACGTGGCTGTCGAGTAACTTCGACGAAGTGCTTAAAGATGGTATATCGCTGAGTATTTCTGGCATTGCAGGTGTTGCAAACAAATTCACGCAGCAAATTCGAGCAACCACGCACGCAAACATACTAAAGGGTTATGACTTGTCAGAGGTTCGTTCGTTGGTGTCATCTGGTTCACTCGTTTACGACGACTTTCTCAATTCGGACATTGAATGCAGCTTTCTCAATGACCATCGTAACCCTTCGATGAAGAACGAGATGAATTTGGCGGGGTACCTGGTGAAAACGTTCCCAAATGAATTCGTTAAAACTTCAATAGGAGGTTCTCTTCAGCTGAATATGGACAACGTATTGCGCTGGTGCAAAGGTGTCGATGAGGTCACTAAGTTGTGGTTACCGATATGGTGCATATCACAGCAGGGCAACCATCTCGGGGATCTGAAATGTGTGCATCGATGTATCGAAATGCCATGTCAGGCGAGCGAAGTGTTTACATGTGGGGTACTAATGTGCTGTTCGTGCAGCGATACCACAAAGGTCTATCAGAATCCGGACAACATCGGATAATTGCCAGATTTCTTCCGGAACATTTAACATTTGATTTTTTGGTGTATTTGGCTTTAATACGTCCAGCTCTTAGCTTCTTCCTGGGGTATTTTCCTAACGGCGTATGCGGACATATACCAAATTATCTTAGAGATCAGAGTATATTTTATTTGTGGTTCACACAAGAGCATGGGCCTATGAATGGAAAGGCATGCAATGGAAGCATCCATGATGCGTTTCTTCGCTCGAATAAAGATATTAGTGCTCGGCAGTATCGACATATCGCGATATCATTCATGGAGACACATCTAAAACATTATGAGGTGTCACGGAACTTGTACGATTTACAAGCGGCACATTCGAGCCAGGTAGCATCAACATTATATGGTCAATCAACTACAGATCCATACTGCATGTCACGAGATGATTTTGGGGCTATTATACGTGCTCAAAGAACTGGCAGAAGTTGATTTGGAGCACTTCGTTCGAAAAGACAGTTGAAACGCTAGATTCTCTGCAAACAACTCGAAGCCAGAACCTTCCATCTGTCGATGCTACATCACAAACATCATCATTATCTTACTCGACAACGCAAACATCAAACGCCGTGCTGGTTCTTACACCGCAACCACCTTTTCGTCAATCGACGCTGGAACAAGCGCAAAAACAATTGTTTCCGCGGCACTACCGGTTTTCGAAAGAGCTCCTGAAATTGATTCTGGGCAACCCCACGCCAGGTTTAAATCCACCGAGCAATGTGTAGGAACAACGTTAGTTTCTCAAAGCGTGACAAATCTCTTGGTTGTCTTGCCAACCAATGGTGGAAAATCTTTGCTGTATCAGCTTGCAGCATTTGACGCCCCTTTAAGTTGTGTGATTGTCGTCATTCCCTTGGTTGCTTTGCTGCTGGATTCAATAAAAATATGTCAAGCGAAATGAATTCACTGCGCTGCATACAAACCACATATGAGTCCGCATACAGAGGTATTTTCGATATTATTCGTCGGTGTTGACTATCTATCACAACCGTGCTTCTTATCATACGCAAAAACATTATCCGAGCGCAAACTACTCAATAGGATTTTCTTTGATGAAGCACATTTGGCTCTTACTACTCGCAGTTATCGCTCGTGCATCTCGTCAGTTGTCGTGTTAGCGCATTTTGATGTACAAAAAGTCTTATTGACCGCAACGCTACCGCCATCCTGGGAAACCGATCTAACTACCAGTTTCAGGTTATCGTTTGCAACTTTGCGGCTTCCTACTACTCGTCCACAGTTATCGTACATCGTGAAAGAAGCATCAACACTTGCTGACACGCACGCAAAGTGCATTGACCTGGTCAACGAACCATTGAATTTTCCAGATAAAGACATAATTTTCGTGATGACAAAGCGAGAAGTCAGGGAAATCGTTGATATCCTGAGCAATCATACTGACAAAACTATTGCGTCACCACAGTGAACTAACACTCGAGGAGCGACTGGAGCAATTGACACTGTGGAGATCTGATAATGCTCCTTTCATCGTTTCTACAAATGGACTTGGACAAGGCGTCGATTATGCGCACGTTCGCATTGTATTGCATTTTGGGCTCGCTCACAGTCTAATTGACTATGCGCACGAAACAGGACGCGCTGGCCGGGATGGAAGACCAGCTAGATGCATCACACTATACAGCACCGGGTACAGCAAAACATACATGGGGAAGGTGAGGCAAAACGGAGGGAACACAGATAACATCTTGCAGATGAATCAATTTTGCAATCAACCGACCACTGCCGTCGCCAGGTTTTACAGACATCGCTAGATGGAGCTGGTCTTCCGTGTCCAGTCAATGATATTAACCTCCCTTGCGATGTATGTAGCCAGCACGACGTCCCAAACGCTGCTGAAATTTCGGCAATATAACTCAGAGCCATGACCAAAACAAACCTGAGATTCGATTGCACGCTAGTCAAGCGGAGGCAACAAGGATCAATGATGTCCTGGTGTACAACGCACTGAAGCAATTTCTGTTTAACGATAACTCACAGTTTTGGAAATATGCTGGAGCGCAGGTGACGGTTTCGCAAAAAGGCACACGTCAACTCAATGCGAATACCAAAAAGGCCGGTGTTATCGGTGCCTTGGTGATCACAGCAACCATTGCCCGAATCAACTGTGCTTTGATCGCGGCACCTGCTACTTTTGCGGTGTGCCTTTTGTTGATGCGTACGGCAGAAATAGTTTACACTTCGGAAGTGGCACGGCAACACAGTGTACCAGCAAGGCCAAAGACACTTTGATCCCAGGTGTGTGGTCTTTTTATCGAAGACTCCAGAGCAAGTCGACAGCTAGTACGCCAATAGAAGCATTTTTGCGTTCACCCAGTGAGCGTCAGTTTGCAGATTGGCTCGTCCGAGTGTCACCGGGAAGTATAATGACAAATGTCTGCGTTCTTTGGGCTCAGATATTGAGACACTAATTCAAATTCTGGATTCTGGATAGTAGGCATTGTATTCCCGGGCCTCAGGTGAGTCCGTTTTCCGGTGGAGCTCACACACTCTCCCAGACTGGAGGTGACACGTCACAAGCGGGAAATACCACAGGATCAACAGCACCACAATTCACATTTAAATAAGGCTTTTACATTTACGTATACCATATTCTACGTCAATTCAGTGACGAGCACCACATCATTGTGATGCATCAATTGAATTCCATTCACATCGTTGTTGTCGCGTGGTGGTTGCTACGACGCAATTATTTTGCTGCCCGTTAATTCTAGTAGCACTCAGCAATGAGCGAGCCTTTGCTCTGCGGGGGCTGTTCCGTGCAGCCTTCGAAATATACCGCGAAATGCGAGCGTGGGTCTGTTTGTTGCCGCTGCTTAATCATGAAATTCACCACCGAAAAATAATGTGGCCGATGTGCAGTGCATTCCGGGACTTAGCAGGAGCCGCTCTGACCTCGACCTTTTATGCTGTGGCTCATCATGCTTGGCCATGAACAAAATCGGATGGCAAATTCGGCAGATATGGTGCGGGTACAGGTGAGAGTGTTGGCTTTTATCTGTCTTTCTAGGGTACAGCAGAATGCAGCATTGCCAAAGCCTGGATACTGAATGTCGAGACTTTGGACGAACTAAAATTGGTTCAACGGAGACGCCAACATGCCCATTGTGTCGCCCAGGTTGGCGTGAATACCATATATTGTGGTGGCAGCCTTGTTCAACGTTTGGGGACATCTGACCAATGTTGGCATTACCAAACACTTGCTATCGAACCGACGCGAAACTCGTACTTGGCGGGTAGTCTAAGATTAATACTGCCACTTTTTCATCGGTTCGTGTCGAGTTTGGTGTGAGTATCCTCTCGACTTGTGGAAGCGATATAATTTTTCTGAATAACCAGAAACCCCGGATGACGACTATTATTTTCTTGCTGCGATCAGTCGTTGCCGTTGGGGGCGCTGTGGTCGCTGGAGCTCCAGTAGGCGAATCGGTTCTAGGGATTGTAAAGTCCACCGTAGAAGACGGAGCGACTGTCCTGGGTAACGGATAAAATATTGTAGGCGGCGGAGAGATAGTCGTAGCTGCTGGAGCGGATGTCGCGCTGTCACTGGCGCTTCCACAATCGCTGTACATAATGGCGAGCTGCCCGCTGAGCCCGTATGAGTAGCTGCTGTTGCCTAGATCTCGGCGCCAAGTAGATCGGCAAACCGGTTGGGTACGCCTTTAAAGTACTGCCCCATAGTCGGGTCTTCGCTGCCATTGACGGAGTTCGCGCAGTTCTCACCAGTGCGCATAGTGACAACATCAACCGGGTTAAATGGAGCTTCATTCCCTCGCCTCTTGCAGGATGTCTACGCGACTGGGTCTGCTATTTTCTCCTCGAATGTCATGCGCGTAGAACCGACACGGCACTTGTGAAAGTTAGTGATCAAAGCGCCTATCATAGCATGATGCGACCAAAAAATCGGACCGGCGGGTGACTGGAATGTAGACATTCTGCCACCGACTGGCCGTTTCATTGAAACTTGTCCAAGGCCGATGCATAGCTAGTGGTTGCTGGGGATTATGGCGGATTACCAGTTGCCTTGAGGCATGCAGCCACTACACGCATCTCCAGTCGCTAACGAAGAATGACAGAAAATGATTTAGCGGCGCCTCGTTTACATACGCTCCAGTGTTTTTGGCGCCGTTGATGACGACTGTCCTCCTCGAGCCTGTGAACCCGCCCAGTTCTGTTGTGATCGCCGAGCAATCACCGAACGTGTTGCATTTTCCACTTAGAGAGCTCGATTGTTGGTCTCCATTCAGTTGAAGTACGGGATCGTGACACAAGCAAATACAAATTACAAAATAAACGTGGGATTTTCGGACTGAGGCCACGTAAAGTCAGGAGCCAGCACCATTTGCTCTTTAAAACATAGTATCACCTCACGTTCTTAAGCTAATTGCTGTTTGAGTGAGGTCACCTCGCTTTGAATCTCTTCAATTTGTGCAGTACGGGGACTGACGTCTTAATGGGACGTGTGGCAATGCGTTGTGCCTTCGCAGCATACACTAAGGTGCTCAGATTTTTATCCACGTGAGCGTCACTTGATAAACATGCTACCATAAGTGTCAGGATATTGCCGCACAGGCTATCCTTTAGTATCAATGTTAACTTGGAGTCTCGATACGGAATATACGCTCGTGAGTCGGCACCACTCCTCCTTACTGTCTGGCGACCAAACTCGTCGCAATCCTCATCTCCGCGAAGTGATTGAATGACTTGACGTAGCACGAATAGGGATATGTTAATGCCGATCGAGTCTTTCAGACACCTGAAGCTCCAGTCTTAATGACCCGCTCCGATCCAGCCAGATCCACGAGAGTAAGTTTGCTCTGCGTAACGAATCCGTCGCCGGTGTTTTGATCGAGGCTTTCCACGTAAAGAGTGCATGATAGTGTGAGCGTGACGAAGATACAGTTCACCGATGCAAAGCCATAATCCTGTGATGTACACTTTTTTAAAGTAGGCTGTCGCTAGCGAAAGAGACGTGCACTCGGTCACACGTAAAGTATCCACGTAGAACTTCCGAGCTGCTGTCTGACGGAGACGAAGTCTGGTGCACTTTGTCGCCGCTACCCCCGGGATTTGGCTGCAAGTGTGAGGGATTGAGCATATCTCATTGTAAAGCTGAACGAATGAGCAATGAACGGTGAACACCCGATCCCCGTTGATAGCTGCATGGACTGCATGATGAGATTGAACAGATGGATGGCGATCCGTGGAATGAGCTACACAAACATCACGCAGTGAGCCCTTGTCGGTGTTTTGTTAGCAACAAAATATAGGAATCAGCAGCTTGCACCAACACGCTCCGATGACGCGGAATCCAGCATCGTCTTGGGTCTCACACGAGCCCGATAGTACCTTCATTTGAAGCAGTTGCTTCAAATTCATGACCCTCCATCGTGTATGTTTTTCCAGAACATGTCTGATGAACAAGTCAAGCAATCGTGATAAGTTGAACATTTATGTCAACCTCCAGCTCCAGACTGAGTATTTACCTACCCGTAGGCGAATACCGTGGTATGATAGTCATCCAGCAGTGCTGAAGGCAGTGCGTTTGTGCGTACAGTACACCTCTTGCTTGACAGCAGCACATGTCAGTCATCCATTTAAATACAATAAAGCACAAGCATCCTACCTGGAATATAGAGCCATTGAACACTTGGGCAAATCCCTTCGCGTTACTGCAACATGCATTCGTCGACACAAGTAGTTGTGTCACACAACTAACGATCGTTGGGTATGGTCGAGACAGAAAAATCAATCGCTCACATGACCTCGCTCGAAATCGAGCAGTACTCGAATTCGAACCACCACTCGAATTCTCATTGGCATTGCATGAGTTGATTCCTTTTCAGCATCTTCACGAACTTTGACTTCGTCGATAGAGCTCCACACCTCCGATGACATGCTGCACTATTCAACTGAGACCAATACTGGACGACCGATCCCGATTGCGGCTCTTCAAGATCCGATCCACCACGTGCGACTTTTCATTCCTGCGCTACGACTCGTAGCCTAGAGACTCGCTCAGTGCACGGAAGATTCACCCCCGTGCATTTAGTGTGCGGCAGTGTCGAGGGTTAAATGTCGACGATCTTTTTGAAAATCCAAGCGCAGTATGTTGGCGTGAGTTGACAAAGTGCCGGAGCGCAACAGCGAGAGGTTCGTGATTCGGGATTTGGCATTCGACCCGATGAGATGCATGTCATGGCAGCCGTAGGCACTCGCGTGATGATGTACGATGCAGTCAATGGGACGTTGCTGCACTCGTTGAAGGGTCATAATTGTACGGTTTACGCTTGTGGATTGTTCGCATGATGGCAAACGCTTCGCTTCGGGTGAAGCGGACAACATCGTCACCAAATGGACCGACAAGGCTGAAGTTTCCTCGAGTACACGTATAACGACAGCACTCCAGCGTTTACAACCCACTGTCCCAGTGCCTTGCAAGTTGTAGGAGTTGGGCTCTGGACCCCGGAGCAGATGTCGGTGCCAAGATCCTATCAGCATGCTGGAGCAAGGACGATCAACTATTGGCATTGGGTCTGCTGAATGCCAACGTGACGCTGCGTGACAAGTTGGGTATCGAGAAGCGACTAATTGAGCGTTCAAATACAGTGGTGTGGGCGTTAGCCTGGAACCCAGCACAAGAAGATGATGCCTCAAACGTTCTTGCAGTAGGCTGTTTGAACCACAGTTTTCTTCCTTTACACAAAGTGGAGTTATGCAGGGTAAAACACGCAGGCTCGAGTACACCCCCAGCAACCCAACCTACATTTCAGAGCGCTTCGTCTTCCTTTAAGTGATTGATGTTGCTTATGCTGAAAAACATTTTGTCTGTGTAGCAAGGGCAAGTATTTGCTCGTTGGCGGAACGAACCGCAAGGCGGGCTCTACACGAAGGATTGTATCTTCCTCGTCGGGTAGCTCAAACCACAACTTAACATAAGGCTCTTTAAAGGTAGCTGACGTTGTATGGTGCATTATTTTGTTTCTGCAGAATAGACGAACAACAGAGCTGGGTATGGGCGATCAAAGCACGACCAAAGCAAAATCTTGTGGCAGCAGGTTGCGAGGACGGCTCTCTGTCGATACTCTGCTTGGTATTCGGCACTGTGCACAGCATCTAACAGGAGCGTTATGCCTACTGCGAGCATTTAACCGATGTTATCGTGCAGCACTTGATGATGGGAACAAGAGGTCCGAATCAAGACACGAGACTGCGTCAAAAATCTCAGCGTGTATCGCGACCGTCTCACAGTTCAGCTATCGGACCGCATCATTATTTAAGAACTCGCGGGTAATGGAGGCAATGGAGGCTCGGGTAGTGGAACTTACGATATGCATTATCGCGTCAAGGAGCGCATGACGAAAGACCTTCCCTGCAGCTTGTTGACCGTCACAAGCTTGAGCTTCATACTATGCCAGAAGCAAAAGCTGCAGCAGTACTATTTTTCAGGCCGAAAGGAACGTGAGTGGGTAATGGAATCGCTTATCTGCTACATCAAGGTGACAAGAGGTGCTCCAGGGCACGACGACCTGCTTGTCGGGCTGAAAGATGGGTCTGTATGGCAGATTTTCATCAACAACCCGTTCCTAATTCCTCTCATTTGGCAAAACAGTCCTATTTCCTTTCTCGATATTAGTGCCACGTACGTTATCACCTCGTTATGCTTCTGTGTAGACTGATAAGCTGACAGCTTCGGTTTGTGTTGTGTCGGAGCAGTCGAGAGAAGCTTGCTGTAGTGGACAATACCCCCATTTACGATTTGGCATTGACGCAGCGTCTTTTCGAGGAAGGTGCAACAAACAGCGTGGCATGGAAGGAATACCGAGTGCGAGGACATGCTTTGTTTCGGGGACAACGACCAGCTTAAAATTCGTGCAGGTCAGTTCACAGGCCATACACAGCGCATGCAGGGCTTCGTCGTGGGGTACTCGGGCTCAAAGGTATTTTCTCTTAAGCGTGCAAACGATTGACATGCCTCAGTCAGCACCGCTGTACCGCTATCTGGAGCAGAACGATTTCACTCAGGCCTATGGGTCTCAAGCTTGGGTGTCACAGTAGCAGACTTGCGTTTGTTAGGGTGGGAAGCTTTGAAGAGTATGCGCTTCTCAGTTGCTCGCAAAGCTTTTATCCGTGTACGCTATGTCCGCTACATCAAGCTTGTAAATGTACTCGAGCAGTCTTGGCGTCAACAGCTACCTCTGCGGGCTGGTGGAGAGGGCAAGAACAACAAACGAAGATGAAAAGGTTGGTGGTGAAGGTGCAAAGAATGTCAAAGCGCTACTCAGGCTGAAATCATGGCGCATCAGGGCAAATTCCCGTTGGCAGCAAAGCTGTTCGTTTGCGGTGATCCAGCACGTGCGATCACAACGTTCGCAGATCTGCGCGTGTGGGATGAAGCTAAGCGCTTTTTGCTACAGTATGACAAGCCGGGGACGTGTAACAGCTTGTGTTGGCACAGCCGCGTTGAGCTGAAGATGTCCAGGACTGACGTGCTGCGGCTGAAATGTACGCAGCAAGCGGCAATTTCGTGCGCGCTGGAGAGCTTTTAGGCGAGCACGGATGGCTGGACGGCCTCTTAGAGCTCACGCGAAAGCCTGAGGCTTCTGCAAGCTCGCGCTTATTGACTTTGGCGGCGAGCTTCTTCTTGAAAGGTCGTCAATTTGCCAACGCGCGTGATATGTACTTAAAACTCGGCCTGAGCAGAAGCCTGAGGCTGCTACAAGCTCGCGCTTATTGACTTTGGCGGCGAGCTTCTTCTTGAAAGGTGGTCAATTTGCCAACGCGCGTGATATGTACTTAATACTCGGCCAGAGCAGAAGCCTGAGGCTGCTGCAAGCTCGCGCTTATTGACTTTTGCGGCGAGCTTCTTCTTGAAAGGTGGTCAATTTGCCAACGCGCATGATATGTACTTAAAACTCGGGAACCTTGACGCAGATGCACATCCTGCTGCAGGAGTGGGAAGAGGCTGTCCGTTTGGCAGACAGACCCCGAGCCAGTGTACGTCGACCGAATAAGGTGTTTGTGCCTTATGCACAATGGTTGGTGATACAGGATCGCTTCGATGACGCATTGGAAGCTTGCACTCGCGCCCAAAGGCCTGATCAATGCTGCAGCTTGCTCCATCAGCTCATCGACAACGCCGTGAGTGAGCCCCGCTTTCGTGTTGCAGCTTACTATCACTGTCGACTGTGCAAATAGCAAAGAAAAATGTGTTGAATCCAAAACAGCAAAACCAGGATCCAACGGAGGTGAACCAAGAGCAGTGTGTTAGACTCGCGGGGGCCACAGAAAATGAGCTGCTTTCCGAGCTCTACTACGCATACGCTATGATATATGCGTTCGCCGACGAGCCGTTCACGACGTTATTACCGGAGTCACTTTTCCACGCTGCACGATTCCTTCTGAACAAGTTGGCTGCACGAGGAAATTCAGGTAGCAGGGGAGGCGGCGGTAGTACAGTTGTGGTAGCGCCTCCCCTCCCCGTATATATCTTGGTAGTATTTACTTCACCCTTGGTCACCATGCCTTGCAGCTGGAAAGCTACAAGGTAGCGCGGCAAGCCTACGATAAACTCCTTCAGATGAAGCTGCGTCCGGATTGGCAACCATTGTAGAATGCACCGCAATGACACTGTAAGCACGTCCGTACGCTGATCGCGAGGAGTTGCTACCCGTGGACTATCGCTCATCCACCGTGAACCCTCTGCTCAACCCGAACAACACCGGCGATGTTTGTGTCAACTCAGGACACCCGTTTGTCCGCTCCTTCGTGTCATTTGAGAACCTCCCGCTTGTAGAGTTCCAGCCCACGGTATTGTTTGGCTTGTGTCTTGATGATGTATTGTTGATGCGTACTAACACATTGGCTTTGACTCGTGCAATCTCCACAGCCCGTTATTTCAGACGAAGAAGCTAAACAGCTCATCTCGATGCACCCGAACGACGCTACCAGAGTCAGCACCAAGCGGAGAGGTGGAGGCTGGCGAGAAACGGATCACGGCAACGGCTCGCATGAACCTCGATGATGATGACAACCAGGACCCGATAGCCGAAACCAGCAAAGATGGCACCGACTTGTTTGAACAGACACTCAACAAGCAGGCAACCAACGGCCCAAGTGTTGGCCATCGTTCCTGACCTGCGCAGTATCGCATCTTGCAGCTGAATGCTCGAACTCTGCGTGCACTAACGAGGTGTTCATCGTAAAATACCAGACCCATGCGCTGCGCCCCATGTACTACAAGAACATGATCCCCGAGATCAAGATTCATCTGTCTTCGCATTGCCGACGGTTTGAAGCGTTGAATCCCCCAGCAGACAGGTGACCGCACAACCGGAGCCAGGTTGCTAGGTGTGTTTCCTCCCTCCGCCATCGCATAATTCAGCGAGTCCGCCTCCAGGCCGCTTTCACTCTCACTATTCGCCTCCATGTTAACCACAGCACGGCGATCTCGGCCCCGTCCGTGTGCGACAGCACGCGCTGCGCCGTTTTCCGTTTTTGATGTACTACAGGGAACTCTCTGTGCACTGCAGGCGTCACGAGTACTTATCGCCCGGGTCCCAACCTGCGTGAGGTTCCGTCTCGAACTGCGGCTGGTGGTTCGTTCATAGCCTGAAACAAAAATCCAGTCGCTATTTTGGTCTAAAAGTACGGTGGCTCCTTGTTTTGGGTTTAGGGTTTTGAAATGGACAGCGCGACAGCCTGGAAGTGAACAGCCAAAAACCCAAAATTAACCCCAAAATCGGACAGCTTTCGAGGGCGATAGCCAGCTATCGCCGCCAGCATATATATACGTGTGCGTGGCGTGCCGGCTCGTTCTATTGAGCGATGGTATCGCCTTTTCAAAACGAATGGAAATGTACTGTCAAAAATGGCATTATGCGTTTTTCTTGGTGACCTGTCCCAGCAGTGGAGTTTGCAGAAGACTACATTAACCCCTTAGTTCCCGGACTTTTTCACGAGGGTATATTTTGACCCGGTCCCATACACTAATATATGAAAAAATTGTATGACCCCAATATTCGCAACAGCTATACTACCGGTGTAGTGCAGGATTAGCCGGGGGTAAAACCTTGGCAGACCAATATATCAGACTCTATGTTGACTGTTTTAGTGTACCTGCGATGCAATATGATGGTATATCCAACATAAGTACTGTCCTGTTTTTCAATTAGTCCTATTTCTGAAACGTTGCACACGATCAGCACGACAAGTTACCCAATGAAAACGTAGCGACTAGTAGTTCCATTTGATTGCAAGGCGTTTCAATTGATTGCATCCTGCGCTACGCGGCATCACACCGCTTTCCTACGCTTCATAATCAGTCATTCGTCGTTGTCGTTTTCGCTGCCAGGCGTGCCATCCGACGTTGCAACGCCGCCGCCTTCGCATTCACCCCGCCATCTACAGCTCGGCGCCGACGCTTTTTCCCAGGGCGAGACGAGGGTGGCCGGTTGCGGATCTTGTGCTCATGCAGGTGACGAGGGATCGCTTTTCCATTGCTCCCGTCATCGTGCCAGATGTGGAAGCAGGTCTTCTCCTTCCCTTCGCGCACGACATTGCAGAGATTTTTGCCGCTCACAAAACGTTAGTCCCTTCCTCATCCGCATAGCCATAACGACCTGCTTACCGTCGATTGCCTGTGGAGCACTCGGGGCAGAAGTACTTCGTGTATTTCCGTGGCTGCACCTTGTAAACCGAGCAGACCTTGCAGGATCGCTGACGGCGCTTGAGCCCCTGTTCATTGTCGACTGTGTCTGGGTTTTCCTCGAGGCGATGTCCATCATCGTAGCATCGCCGCTCTGCAGCAGTTAGCTCCTGTCCTGATTCTCTGCGCGCCGGCGAGGCTGTCTGTCTCTCTTGGGCACAAGTGGCTCTCTACATACAACATGTACAACATTAGCACAAGTCAAGGAATAGCTTATGTTAGCTCTCTCAACGTAGTACATACTTCAATAGCAGCAAAAGCTTCCGGAGAATCAACCGCGAGCAGTTGATCCATCAACGTCTCGAAATAGGAAAAGGGCTTCGGAGGACGCTTGTTGCTCACTTTCAGGTGATGGCGGAACACGATGAACGCGTTCACCAGCGCCATATCCAACAGACCAAGAGAAACAGCGTTTTATAGGTCTAGCGGGTTTTGTAGCAGAGCTTCACACTGTACCGCTGCATCCGGAGCTGGTCGTGGATATCACACCGCCCATCCAGCGGTGGAAATCATGGACCAACTCCGGTGCAGGGACAGCTTGCATCTCGCCATCGATACGTCGCACTACAGAGGCACAACAGTTGTACGATTAGCTTCAATTATTAGAAACCCCGCAGGATGTACTTACTGACTGTGCCCGTCTTGCGGCTGCCTCTGCTCGATAAAGATGGACTGGGTTGCGGTCCGGCCACATCGCGGCCGTTATTTGGGGGAACCGCTTGTTCTGCGCTAGCTTGATCGTTCCCTGAGGGGTATTATCACCTTCTTCTTGTTCACAGTTTTTACTTCTTCGAAGTGATGATACTTTTGCGAATCCTGCGCGATCTGTCTTTATCCCCCGTAATGTAAACGCGCCGATGCAGGAGTTCCAGCACCAGTTTCACGGAGGTGTCGAAGCAGTCAGTCACAACCAAACACCATGGTGACGATGGAGACGGTGGGCACAGCGCATTCATTTTGCGTAGTACCGCTGCTTCTCCAGTGTTATTGGCTTTCGGCACCGGTGTCCGCAAATGCGTCTTGGCTCCACAATACACTTCAATCCTACAGTGACGGTGAACAAGGCGATATGTTAGTAATACGTTGTACAGCCGGTCGTGCAAGAGAGTGTTATGTTGGAACAGGCCAACATAAGGATGTGGCCAAAAAAGCAGCAAGCCTCAGCTTGCTGCTTTGCTTAAATGCCGTACCTCATGCGCAGTACGCGGTTTTGGCACAAGCTGCAACAAACACCTTGGTGCCCCACTTGTGGGGCTTGTCCTTGTTGAACTGTCTAGTCGGGTTGAAGCGCGAACGAGACGGTAGGGTGGCTTCATCGAAGCAAATAAGTGGACGCGCGCGATACCCGCGGGCAAAGGTGCGCTGGAGCACATCCACCACTGGGCGAATCTTCCACGCACTGTCGACGCTTGCTCGAGGTGACTTGTTGTTGGAGAAGTGGAGGTACCCCATGAGTATGGAAGAACCGGTTCTTCGCCATGAACAAGTTGAATCGGTGCGTAGGAAGTGCACCCACTTGCTTCGTCGACCAATGTGCAGCAATGCCCTTGGGAATGGGCATCAACATTCGTGAAATCAACAGCGCCACAACTCGTAGGACCTCGGCGATATCGACCACAGAAGCAAGACGCCGACGAATCTTAGCGAGATCTTCAACTTACCATCCATTCCGCCGCTGCTGCGGCGGATTAACTTTACCCGAAGCGGGATGGACTGCGTGTGGTAGCGGTTACTCTCCAGCGCAATCTGGCTCCACAACTTAGGCGACATGAAGAAGAAAGAAGTGATAATGGGTCCTCCCTCACCAACATCATGCTGTAACTTGGACCACAGAAGCCATCGTACAGATTCGCATATGAAGCGTCTGGGCCAGATTGATCAGGATCTACAAACCATCATTAGTTATGCTAGCCTTATGTTGTATCATCCAGCAATCTGGACACTTATGTTGGATTTGCCCAACATAACTCACCGAATTCCCAACCGTTCGTCAGCGCCTCGCGGCAGAGCCGGCCCTCTTCCTTGGTGAGCTGATGCTGCGGAGCTTTAGGCGTCGAGCCAACCATGTTTCCCCCAGCCGGCGTTTTCGAGAGTGAGACCATCGGACGCTGCGGGCCTCGTACCCACAACGATCGAGCGGCTGCAGGCCGCTCAATCGTTGGTGGGTGCAAGGGCCCGTTTTTATCTCGTTCAGCGACGCTCCGTCGAAAACTCCCCACCGCACCTAAACCTGTGCATCCTGCCATTTTTCGCTCTGAAATGAGTTTTTGATTTGAGTGTACCTCGAAATAGAATGTTGTTCAATACAAAACCCAAGTGTAAGTATCCCTCATGTTGGACCTCCAACATACCAGAGACGCTGCGACAAAACAGAATGAGACTATACACCTCTTATGTTCTACGGTACAACATATGGGAACTAAGGGTTAAACAGAATCCCTGTTTTATCTGGAAGAGCTCCAGGAGGCAGTCAAAAGCAGGTTTAAGAGGCTGTAGTGGACTGCGGATGGATAGCCTCATCCAGCATATGCAGAGGACGAGCGAGAGATCTTCGGATTGGCAATGGCAAGGTTGCCACGACCAACCATCCGAGTGGGTTACCAACAGTTCATCTCCTCGCCAAAGCTGACAGTAGGATATAATAGAAGGCAGTTTAAGTTTTGGAATATACCCATCAAGACAGTGTTAAAGAGTGTCAGCTCCCCCAGATAGTGTTCTCCTGCGAGACCCACTACAAATGCTCGTGAACACATCTGCGCCGACCAGATCTCGGCTTCTTCATTTCGACTTGGATGTTACTCGGAAAGTGCTTATGAAACGAGCGCGCGAGTGTATGCCTCACGAGATTGAAGGATTCTACAAGAAGCTAAAACCATTCTACAGCAGACCAGATCGGCTCATTTCCCCGACAAGACTTCCAACTACGGACGAGATGCATTACGTCTTCACGCATGGTCAGGCCGCAACACGCCAGCTATAATAGCCCTACCATTCAGCCGTGGTGAGCGTATCCCCGTTTTGGCAGCATTCGACGTTGGAGTTTTTGCGTGGGAATCAACCGACGGAACTTATGATCGGGCCCGCTTTCGCGACGTCTTCGCTAATAAAGTGCTCCGTACCTTAATCTGTGGCCATTACCACGGTGCGTAGCGGCTGTGATCGTTGAATATTGTTTCGTATTTTAATATGTGGGTATGAATTCATTGTCGTTCTATACAACTCTAAGATATACATGTACAGAGTACTTGATCATTCCAGAAGTGCGCTGCTCTTCTTCATGCCTCTATATTCGCCTCAGGTGGGCCCGATTAAAGTTGGGCTTTCCTTCTCAAACGTCGGATCACTCGACATGTGCCATTTTCGTTTCGCCAAGACCCAAAAGGACAATCAGTGTTGCGCTAGTAAAGTGCACGAGCGCTCACTAAGAAGTGGGCCTTAATCTTTATCAACATTGTGGTTACGAGATGCAATCAACTTAATCGGAACACGTTGTTTAGCTGACACTTGAATAAATTGCATTGCTAGCATTACGATCGTTATACCTCCATATGGTCTACATCATCCAATTTCACGGGGAGGTTCAGTATCAAGCGGTGCTCGGTATGGGGGTTGTAACGGATAGGTCGGTAGTACAGAGAGCGCCGCAGGTCACCTAAGTGTAGCTTTAGAGGAATCGCCCCACCATTTAGTTGACAGCGCACGCTGACGTACGCATCTTCAAGTTCTGCAGCTTCACTCACTCCGTCATTTTTCTTACTGCTGCTGATCGATGAAACGCAGCTGAGAGAAGATCATTCTCGTTGGCTCGGTAACCGTACTTTCCGTTGGCTGTCGGCTTAAGTCGTTGCCCAGTACGCACGGGAAGCCAGTCCATAGTCGCTTACATTGCCGTTCTCGCCAGTATGGCTGTCAATTTAAGCGGTAGCTAATCTCACCCGTGCCTAAGTTGATCTTGGAATAGCTGTACCTCACACGAGAAAATTAGCGTATTGCACAGCGCAATTAGCAAACATACACTCGTAGCGTACCCGGATCTTCTGCGAGCCGCCAAATTCCACAACCTTACTAGTTGCTGTTGAACAATCACATCGTCGCTTGCCAGCTCTTCGTGCTGTGCCTGCATTGCGTTGTTGGTTGGCTTGAGCATGATGGACGCGTCATCAGCCCACTCCACATCGGGCTTTGCAATATACTCGCTTCACCTTCTCGCAAAACACTTTGTATCCCTCATTTGGCGTCAAGTCCATTGATGCGGGAGCACCATGAGTAGTTAGGCTCATTGCACGAGGTTCCCCTATTTAATTGCTAAGATGAAGTCGCAACTACTCGGTGGATCCATCAGTCCATCCCTGTGAGACACACAATCTTTAGCTTTCTTAAGCATAGTTATCACCATTAACTATCACTAGCAACAGTCTTACCAGAGGTAGAAGCCGTAGACAGCAGCTTCGATTAGTCGGCAAATTGTGCAAGTGGCGCAGAAGTCGAAGCTTCTCAGACACGCAAGGGCGAGTGAACAACGTCCAGGAACTTCTAAGGAGCAGCACAGCAGCAATAGACGCACATTGATACTCATTAGAACATAAATTACAGCACGCTGCCTCGACGAAGCTGTCGCCGTGCCATACCTCTGATGCCAGCTGTCTGTTTCTTAGCGCCCCCACTCGAGAAGGTGGAGTGGCAGGCAGAAGTCCTCTCTGCTCGTCTACGCAGCAGTAAATAGTATTGACTTCCTGTTAGTGATTATCAGAGCACGAACTAGAGCACACGATATCCCCCACTCTTATCCATTACATACGTGTAGGGGTAGCTGCCCGCTGAAGCAAATAACAGGTCCAACCCTTCGACCGTCGCTCCGTCGCACCTGTCTCACTCTCTGCAGCTTGACAAGTACGAGGCAAATGGAATGGTCGAGGGGGCCGCGAATAAAGCTTATGCTGGGGTTACTTACCGCGACGAGTTAACAGCAAAATTCGTTTTAAAAGGTCAATGCGCTTTGAGTTGACGCCAGTTCGACCTCGGCAGAAAAGCTGCAAAACCCAATACGTATCTCGCATCTTTGATCGTCTATCACCCGCTCTACCTGTCCCAGGGTTTATACCCTAAACCTTATAAAGACTGATCTCAGGTTAGGAAGGCTATCTTGCCTAAGCATGATCAAGCGGGTTATAAAACAGCAAGCAGTGAGCCCACTAAGATCTTGAGGCCATGTAAACATACTGTACGCACTAGTTGCAATGACCCCTCCAACAAGTGTTTTGCAGTCGGACAATTACTGCGTGCGCGTGTCAAATGCGAACCTCCAAGGAGCACGACATGCTTTACGAGATAATTCGCTGTCGAGTCCCAATTTATTTTCTGCGCCAGGTCTTCGGTAGCCTGAACATCTCGTTGCAAGGGCGATAGAAGTTGGGAGCTGTAATTCGTTGTGATTATGCCATGGAATGATGGGAGCGCAGCGCATTTACGACTGGGACCCGTCTGCATCCAATCTGATTGCAAATGCCTTTCTCAAAAATTCGCCTCAACAGAACAGGTCCGCCCCCACTATTTGCAGCACCATATCGTTGAACTTTATCCGCTGGCAGGCTTCGCTAACCGAGTTGTCAACCCCATTTTATGCGTCAAAGTCACTGGAGCAGTCATCAGTTGTTTTGGTAGTGAAAGCGTTAAACTACTTGGTTTTTCGTGAACCGAACATCCATCTGGTGTGTTGTTGAAGCAAGTCGCACGCGAATACGGAATGATCGAGGGTGTGAAAGGTGCTCGCATGTCTTGAAGTGACCGGAGCTCGGACTTCTGGCTAGCAAACGCTGCACGCTTACGGGTTGCGGGGTCATATACTGCAGCATCCACAACAGCTTGCTAAAATATGTTATTCTATAGCAAGCTGTCTGGTAGGTTAGCTGCGTCGAGTCGTTCCACTATCATCACCAGCGGGAAAGCAGCCTTCTCTTTCTAGCGCAGATTCATCACTCGTATACGTAACGAATATACTGGTTTACAGCTACCGTGCGAATCTCTGGACCGTACAGCATTTCGAGGAGCTGTAGCTCTTGGGCTCTCAAACGTCGGGCGAAAAATAGCCGAATGGCTTTCGCTGCCAAAACGATCGCCTTCGCCGGTCTTCAGGCACGCTGTAACGGATCGACGAGTGCTTGTTCCCATCGAGTAAAATTTTAACCTGAATCTGGGTCTCACGAGCCGCTCAATGGAGCCTTGATCTTGGTCTCATGAATTGCTGGCAACACGGCCATGTCCCTTTCATCTCACTCTACTCGGGACTACCACCCACCGCTCGCAGAACGTGCGCCGCTCTGACGCGAGAACCCACCGCAGCTACCCCTCTTTACATAACAAAAATACCATGTGCAGCATCAGTCCCCCAAACTGAACTTGTGCAATTAGTTGTCTGCCTCCGCATCACCCAGCCATGTATACGTATCCTCAATGAAGACCACGTGAATTCCCACAGCAAGCGATGAAAGGTGTCGATTTCCTGCGTGTCGTCGCCCTTGGTCTTCTTGTACGAATCGTCAACCGGGTTCTGCTGCAGGTCGCCCTTCTCCAAGAAGAACACCAACAGCCGACGCATGCTCAACATGGTTGCATGTGCAACAGCCTTGTCGCTGGCTTGCAGTGTCTTCACTAGACGCGCGCCGTTAATCGGCTTAAAATCTCGATATGCTCTTCAAGATTGATCACCTAGCGAATTGATAGCGCAAGCGTGGGAAAGTTTTAGAATTCGAAGGCATGACCACATCTTGGTTTCTATTTAGTTTGTTTCGGAGTTTTCCCAGCGGCGCGGCTGCTTCTGCCTCTGCTTTTCTGCTTGATGCCAATGTGGAAAGCTGCCCTGTGAAGGCCTCATTGGCCGAGTCCAGGATGCTATTCTCATTCTGCTGCTTCCGCTGCCTCAGCTGCAAATTTCCCCTGGCAGAGTTCAGCAGGGTTGATCTTCCCTGCTCCTTCTTGAGCTGTGTGGTGGCCTGTACCAGACTCTCATTGGTCTGCTTGGTGGCCTCCTTAGTGCTCTACTGCGTCTTGTTGTCCAACTCTTCCAGCCGCTCGCCGGCCTTCTTCGACATTTTCTTCAGGTGGTCCATCACTTCTTCGTCTTATCTGCTACTGCAACAAGCCATCTACGAATGAAGCCGTAAATCAGTTTTGCGATGGCTACTAGGTTGTGTTGCTAGAGACCGCTTTATTTGCCACGTGCACACCACTTAAGTCGCCACGTGCATGTCGCCCACGTCCTTGGACGACGTTTCCTCGCTCACAAACACAAGCAACATCTCCTTCTCGCCGCGCACGAACTACGCCTCGTTGACAGCGGCCGCGAACACGATCTTGCCCATCGCAGCGCCGGGCTACGCCGGCATGACTCGATACATCACGTCCTTCTTATTCATCATCATTTTCTCTTTGGTAGCCAGTATCGTTAGATAATCTCGGAAGCTGTAGCTGGTCCAGGTGACGCCGCTCCACCAGCATCACGGCCTCCTCATCCGTGGTCACCTTCAGCTCCGTTGCGAGAGATGCATAGCGCCGTATGCATTGGGTCATCCGCACCAAACGAGTATAACTCCGCCACCTCCGCCAGCATCTCGGTCTGCTTTGCACCGCGCGGCACCTTTATCATCGCTCCCACCTTGTAGTCGAACGACTTGCCGATCTTGCCGATCACACCCTGCATCACCCTTTTCACCATCAGCTGCTGATCCGACTACACGAACGACCCACCCACCTGATCATGATGCGCGATTTCACCGAAATGCCTTCGCTCGCCTCCGCGTGTCCTTCGCCTTAATCGCCGTGATACATATGTGTACGTTACCAAGAACGCATCCACGCAAACCTATCAGCAGGTTCACCTCCTTCAGGCCGGACAAGCGCGATTGCACCATCGCCTTTCTCACCTTCAGTTTCCTCGTCAACGTCGTGCACAGCTCGTCCAGCGTGCAACTCTCAAGTGGCAGGAGCCTAGCGGGTCCAGAGCAAGAATTGTCACCGGCAGGCCGTCCATGGCACAGAAGATGCTCACGAAGCCACCCTGCTCCAAAGTGACAGCACCACCAGATACGGCTTCTGTGTCGGAGAGTCCAGTGCCACGGCGCCAAACATACGTCGCGCGGCGACGATATGATGCGCAGGAGCTTCAGAAAATGTGCTCCGTGTGCGTCAGGCCAATGATCTGTGCGCTGTACTTGCTCGCCTTGAGCGCGGCCAGGTGTGAACACCTCCATGTGGCGGTGCGTCTACCCACTTCAAGAACTGAGCTAGGTCGCCGCTGATCGACGCCCCTTGATCGGGTTGCTTACGTCGCCGTACGCCACCTCAATCGTCTTTATGAGCTGCAAGTCCTTGCGCGCCTCGTTCATGGAGCCGTCTCGTCGACTGACAACGATCGATGCATCTACTTGCTCTTACGCAAGAAACTACTTTAAATTTTTTTTTTAATGCACGACTATATGTTTGTCCAATCAAATATGTTTCTAGATTATTTCATCCGACAACAATGAAGCGCCTCAACTGACTTGACGAAAAAGGGGCTATGTAGCTGTATGTTTTGCCTCTACTCCTCCACCGGATTGTAGTGCAGATCAACAATCATGTATGCGGACGCCTATGCGCGCGTCGATCGCGCGCTACAGATTCGACGGTGATCTGCTATATTACGGCATCGATCGCGATGACCCTCCCCGCTTCGTCGTGCCATGCGACGACTCTACCCAGGCCCAGATCCTTCACAAGTATCACGGCAGCCCAAGTAGTGGACACCTCGGCCGCGAGAAGACCCACGTCGCGCTCTCGCGAGACTTCTACTGGCCTCACATGTAAACGTGGGTCCGCAAGTAGGCTCGTCCTGTTAAGTGTGCCAGCGTGTGAAGCCTGCATCTTTGTCCCAGTCTCCTCTTCGACCTCTTCCAATGGCGTCTGACGCGTGGTCCTTCGTCATTATTGGCTTGACCTTCGGGCTTCCCCCGATGCGATAGGGCGGTCGGACTTCGTCGTGTTTGTCGACCGCTTCAGCAAGATGGTGTATTTTGCTCCAGGCGCGGCTACGGTTACGGAGGAAGAGTCCGCAGCGATCTTTGTTGATGTTGCGTTCCGATAACACGATCTTCCATCCAGTATTGTGTTGGATCGCGTTTCGCACTTCAAGTTGGCCTTTTGGATTCGAATATTCCCGTTTTTGGTACGCGGCTGTGCATGTTCACAGCCGCTCATCCCTGAGACTGACGGCCAGACGGAGCGCGCGAATCGCGTGATGGAAGACTTGCTTCGCAGCTACGCCACATCTTACGCCTCCTGGAGCGAGTTTTTGCCCAGGGCTAAGATCGCACTTAACCATTCAGTGCACGCGTCCACGTTCCGACGCCCTTCTTCGTGAATAACGCGCGTCGCCCTCACATTCCGGCTATACTTGCTGTAGCGCCACCCACAGCAGCGCGTGATCTTAAGTCTAGTGGGGAGGGACCCCGCCAATAGCGATGTCAAGACGACTTCCGGTTCAAGTGGCTTCGGTTCAAGTGACGCCCCAAGCATCGTCGCGCTGACAGAGTGGATGACGCAGACCCTGACCAACCCATCAGCGTCGCCACGGGCGACAGCCTTCCCGTGTCACGAGATCCTGCGACTAGTTACCTGTCACCAGTGGCCAACTACGAGCCTAGCGAGACCCCTGCAGAGGACGAGACCGCTGCACTTCCAGACTCCCTACTGCATCGGCAGCCCATCGTCCGATACGTGCTAGACGCCATTGTAATGGCCGTCGACAAGCGGAATATGAATGCAAACAAACGCAAGAACATGGAGAAATTTATAGTTGGCGACCGTGTAGTATTAACGGTCACGGGCATCACAGCATGCACCGTAACGAACCTGGAAGCGAACAAGCTGCTCCTCGCTACATCGGTCCATTCAAAATCGTAGCCGTACTTGGTGACGCCTACACGCGAGACATACCTACGACCATGCGTCTTCATCCAACATTCTATGTCGGCCGGCTCATGCGCTATTATCCGGCGATAGTCCCGAGCGAGGAGTCGCAGCATTGTCCTGCTGCGACGGTACGGGCTCATACCTCGACGTCCGCGGAATCTTCGGCGCCCAACCAGTATCCCGGCACATCGCGGCAAACTGACGCTTGTAGTCTTCATGCGACTGTTCCATCCGACGCAGTCGCGCCTCTTGAACAGCCAACCCTTCCCGGAGAAGAAGGGCATTCTTCTCAGCGTCGAGAGCACGATCCACAGATTGATCTACCTCTGCGCGCAGGAGCGCGAGACACCCCATCCGAGTTAATGCCGGCGCCGGCGATTCAACGATCTCATGCACGTTACAGCGCTGGATACCATCGCTATCCGTCAATGGGGGGCCTTCTCGCTGGAAGTTGCTCGTCGTCGGGGCCTCGCCGCGGCGACCAGGATCTTAGGGACGGACGCGGTGCGCCGCAGTTGTCGGAAGTTGTGCCGCAGACGCCTCCGCGTGCTGCCTCGTCAGTCGTTCTTGCTCCGTCAAATGGCGCACCGCGGCGCCTACCTAGTCGATCATTGGGATCGCTCTCCCAGCGGGCGCGGCGACGAACGCCATGCCAACTCAATTCCGCACTCGCGCGAGTATTTAGTCCGGTGGCTCGGATTTCCTCCCTCTGACGATACGTGAGCGCCTCAACCCGCGCTGTTGCTTGACGTCCGGGTGGCGGCATACGGATCCGCCCAGACTCAGACGCCTAATAACGCGGTGTGAGCCGGTCCCGAGGTGCAGCGTCTAAACGCGCCGCACGCAGCAGACGTGGGTTTCTCGCCAGCGCGCACGCTTATACTAGCTGATGAGACGGCGGATTCCGTCTCCAAGAGGAGCCACTCGTACATCTTGTTCCCAGTCTTCGACAGTGGCACGAAGAGCGATCGACGAACAGCGCGGGCACTGCTCCCACTCATTCACGTAGCAGTACCGATCCTCATCCCAACACGTGTTGTGCAGATTTTGGCGCAGCCTGCCACGACCGTTTTGGCCTCGCGCAGATTCACGACGTCTCATGATGCCGGAGACGTCTGGCTCGACGTTTCAGCGGCGGATGAAGGCGTTTCATGACACCAGCAGCGCGCTCTCAGTGGCCCCGTCGACGAACTCTCCCCACGATGCTCGGAAGCGGCGAAACTGTTCACGAACCTCGTGCTCTATCGCTGAATCCACCGCGCCGCTGAGGTCGTATCGCTCCCATCACGCTTATTCGTTCTAAATCAAGCGAGCGCCGTGCGCGCATGTCTTGTCGTCTCCCGTGGCCACCTCTGTCGCGTGCTCAGCGCGCGAGAACATTCTGCGACGTCACCACCGGTTGGGCTTGGTGGCACGAGAGCGTGTACGCTCTCGTGGCACTAAAATATGGTATCATCTTGTCATTCCTTTCTACGTGTTCTCTTCAAGCAGACAGGTATCTTCTACCTCAAGTTGGGGGTGTTATAGCGAGGCGTTCCCCGATACAAAAGTAGGAACACACCATAATCCGATTGTCTGTGACGTATCGCTGTGTCATTGGCCAATAGTCGCCTGCTTAGGTACATATTATCCAATTAGCAGGTACCACCTTAATTGGTGGCTGACAGCTAACCTAGAGTTAATTTTGCTTCTATACCAACAAGTCTTGGTCTTAAATCCCAAGACTGTGCTTCCTCAACCTCCATGCGAAAGCTTAGGTAACGGCACGTTTTGGCCCCGTTACACTAATTTATCCGATGCAAGAAATGAAGCGCTTCATCAAGCAGCTCAAAGTGTGGCTAGTACCACGGCAAGCCTCTTCGCGCACCACGACCAAGAGCGGAAGCGCTCTGTTTCAGCACATGTGCCAGCCAGCTTCTGAGCAGGGCCTTACGAACTACGAGCAAGAGCACGGTACATGCACGAACCAGTAATTTTGCTGCTCACGTGCAGAGTTACATGTACAAGAATTACAGTCTTGCGGATGAAACCAATCACAAGCCCGGTTATGGTGAATCAATTTCCGACAGAGTCGCTGGCGACTACCTGTATGGGTGCTGGGATATTACAAGCTATGCTGACAATCCTCATATTACGGCACCATGACCGAGACTTCTCAGGGGTCCAGCACGGTGATATTCTGCAGAAAGGACCGTTGAGGGAGATCAGGACTATGCGGAGGTCTTGTACGACACTTATACCTGGCATGACACGGTCGATTTGCTTCTACCAGATGAAAATGTATCGATCAAGCACCTTAATGTATTTTCGCGAGATGACCTCTTGAACAGGGTCCTGATTAAAAAATCCCTATGCGCTCCAGAGTTGACATTGTACTTGCTCGACTGAGGCTCCTGAGTGTGGCCCAAGAAAAGATAGAAGAACGAGTTCTTGAAGACCACATGCGAAATGAGGAACAGCATATTAACGAAGCGTATGGGGTGGATGGTTACGCTAGCGGCTCGCAACAACGAGTGCCGCTGCCACCGACACGTTTTCGTTTTTCAGTGAACACATTGATGTCACTTAGCTATGCTAACGACTTCCTATATCCGTCGCACATTCCGCCCTTATGTCGCAATGCGACCGCAACTGGCCATTTGACCGCGTTGCTTCCTACATACTAACCAACAGCGCGCTGGTAGTACATCGGCTAACAATATGCACCCAGCGCTCATCGCGCTGTTCACCCCTGAGGTCCGAAGACCCCTCCGCTGTGGGAATAAGGCTTGGCACCATCCTCTGGTATGAAATACTGCGTGGCAGTCGCCACCCTTGGGATGCACCTTGCTTCACGTGTCACAGTTCACGCTGACCAATTTGCTTGATACACGGGTGTCATACCATGAGCTACGTTGAAGGCTTTACGCGAGGGGCATCACCCCCGAACGCATGACTTGACTTGATCCACGGCCGTCGCACCGCGAGTAGAATGGTAGGCTTCACGCGAGTGGCATCACCCCCGCACCCATGACTTGACTTGATCCACGGCCGTCGCACCGCGAGTAGAATGGTAGGTTTCACGCGAGGGGCATGACTTAGTAGCTCGATCGCGGTCGTCGGGCGCATGCTTGAATGTGGTAGGTGGGTGGCAGAGCCTTACCACCACCAGGGGTAACCGAGAGCCGCTACCCAGTGTCCCCTTGGGGACTTGACTTAAAAGCTTGATCACTGTCGTCACGCGTGAGCTGCATGGGCACCGTGCCCGTGCCAGCGCATCACCTGCGCTGGCCATGGTCACGGCGAAGTGTCGCTGCTGTAGCTATTTTCCTACCTGGGCTCCCGAGGGAGGATTCATCCCAGGAGGCCAAGGACCCTTGGATCCTTGGAGGCGACCCCTGACGGCTTTTCCGCGACGCGTGAAATTATGGAATGCTGCCACCGACACGGGAGAATTTCAGTACATATCTCAACTGTAGCGTTGGAAGAGGTGGTATATCCCAGGATGTTAAGTGCTGGGGCTTTGATAGCTCGCCCACTTGGATCAGTTTCGCAGCCTTCAGCGTACGCTGATTCCGGCGAATGAAACGCGACGTGCACTTGTGCTTCCCGTTGCAACGCGATGGTACACGGCGCATGCATGCCTCCGAAGTGTACTCAATAATCGTGAAATTCTGGAGGATCTTTTCCAGTCATCCCGTTACGTCCCATTGCGGTAACGATACAATACCCCTCCTGCTGTTCTTGCTAAACTAGAAACAGTGAGATACACAGTCGGGTCCCAAGCTTTTGGCAAAACCTCGCGTACGCCGTTGCTATGCTTGACCCGATAATTGAGGCGCTTCGTGAACTAGAATCTGATAATGTTCCGACGTCTCGCGTTTACGCGCGATTCAAGTGGCTACGAGAAGGATACGCCAGCTCCCCCAATGACTGATGGTGAGGTCATGTTTGTTTGGTGATTTGGTTGGGGCGAGCGAGGACAGCCGCGGGCGCGTTTCACGCACCGTCTGAAAACGTGTTCGCCGCGCGCTTGAAAAGCTGGTCAATGTGCGTTGGGAAATGGTTCACACGGATGCAACTGGATTAGCATATCTACTCGATCCCAACACGGACCCCGCAGGTTTTATTGATACAGACGAAGCCGATAGTATCGATCAAGCCTGCAAGTTTGCGAGAAGAACAGAAATGCTACAGAGGCTTGGCATAACGCATGAGCAGCTAAATGGCTGGCTGTATGCTTTTGCAAACGACAAAAAACACTGGACGGCCGCCGACAAGTTGAAAAGCGCTGGTGTTTCCCCGCGGCATTGGTGGGAGTCCCATCGAAGCAAGAACGAGGCGCATGAGTCCCTCTTCCATCTTTCCGACCTTGTCTTCTGACGAGGCGTATGAGTCCCTCTTCCATCTTGCCGACCTGGTCTTCAGCTCCTACATATTCAGCTTCAAGCGAGCGGGCTTGGAGCATTTTTGACTACATGCACACGAAAAAGCGGAACCGACTGTCAGCAACGAAGGTCGAGATGTTAGCATACGTCTACATTAACGCGGACCTTAACGAGCAGCAAGCTAGAACTCGCTCGTCCCCAGACGCACCCGGAAGCCGATGAACAGGACATCGAGGTCAGCAACGACGAAGACACACTTCTTTTGTGAATCGCGCTGGTATCGCGAGCACTAAGTCCGAATGTAGCCATAACCCTTTCCGAGCACTCTCGAATGATCGGAACAGATCCGATCATTGCGAGCATAATTGCGCGCAAGCTGAACATGATTCTATATATATGTTGGCGGCGATAGCCAGCTATCGCCCTCGAAAGCTGTCCGATTTTGGGGTTTATTTTGGGTTTTTGGCTGTTCACTTTCAGGCTGTCGCGCTGTCCATTTCAAAACCCTAAACCCAAAACAAGGAGTCACGGTAGTTTTTAGACCAAAATAACGACTGGATTTTTTGTTTCAGGCTACCGTATGAACGAACCACCAGCCGCAGTTTGCGACGAAACCTCACGCACACTGGGGCCCTGCTCCGGCGAAAGGTACACTCGTGGCGCCTGCAGTGCACTAAACGTTACCCGTTCTACATGAAAACGGCGCAGCGGGGGCTGGACCGGCTGAGACTCGGCGTCGACGGCGACGCACTGCTTGGACCAACTTTGTGGTGCCCACGTGCTCCCGTTGGTAGCATAACTGCTCGCCGATTGCGGTGCTCCAGCGCGCGATCAAAAGCTTCGCAGCGGATATCGCGTACAAGGAACGGATATCGCGTACAGGATTAAATATTTGTGAGCAACTGAGCGCTTAGTGCACAGATGATCGAGCGTATAAAGGTGAAAGCTGGTCGTCGCTACTGGAAGTTGATACATGTTTTGCCATTGTCTGAAGAGGAAAGGAGAAGTATTGTCAAGAAGTTCATCTTTAAAAATCGTGAGAACAGCTACTAGGAAATTGGTTTGCCCTCGGGGAAGCTAACTACACGAATCCATCTTTTGAAATTTAGCAGAATGCCATTGTGGATGTACCTATGGAGAGTTCAGGGCCAGGGACGACGCAAGTCGAAGGTGGCGATGACGCCCCGAAACAGAACGTGAGCAGTGACGCAAGTGCGGATACCCAGGAACCTGAATCAGCGCTGGTGGTCCCAGTCTCCAAGGCCCTGGATTTCGAGTCCAAGGAGCCCGAACCTGGTCGACAGCTAGCCCCGGTCCAGGAAGATCAAGACCTGGGAGACCTGGATCAGAACGGTTCACACTCTGAACCAGGAGTTGCGACGTCATTAGCTGTAGTATCATCTCGCAAAGTTGTGCCAAGGAGTCATCCTCGGGTAGAACCCTCGCTGTGCGTGGTGACTCGGAGCTTTAGGAACATGAACCTATTCGACCCATTACGAAGGCCACCAGCGACATGTCTAAGTTTGTCCACGCTCAGTTGGACCGCTGGCTGAGATTACCAAGTCGTCGTGTCTTAGCCCGAAAAGTTGTCTATGCTTGGCGAGGGGCTCCAAACTGCTCTGCTTGCGTCAGGGCAGCGGTAGAGACCAACACCTATTTGGAACGAGTTATGTCTCTAGGCACTCTGAATGACAAGTGGATTTACTGGATCGGGATAACACGACGATCTATCCCACTCATGGCGGACCTGCTTGCAGTCGAGGTCCAGCTGTCCAGTCTCACTACACGTGAAGTGGTAGCTGTGATCCAGACTCTACTCTGAATGCTGGTTTTGAAATCATGAATGTGATTTCTGGATGGGAACAGAGCCCAATATCTCGGATCCAGGATGACCTAGTTTACGGTCTCGCTGAGGAACTACAACGATACTTGGTCGTGGAGATGATCGAATGGCGGAATATTACCCAAGGAATCTCGTTTCAAGCAACCGAGATTCCCCAAGATCTTGATCCAGAGTTGAACACATTCCGACGTTTGAGTACCACGAAGAGGATGGCGAAGGAGACATTCTGATGACGGACAAGGATGTCCAGGTGCTTGGTCGAGAACTTATTTTTAAACTGAAGCTAACAGGCATCAGGACCAGTAGTGTCAGCGGAAGTGAAGCCGAAGATCCTGAACCAAAACGCTTGAAGCAGGCAGCGCCACTGGAGTCACTCCCATCTTTAGATTCCAGGATTTCAGATTCCTGGTCTTCGAGTTTGGCAGGACCATCAGTTGGAGGTTCGACGCCTGAGTCAGACCCACCAGTTACTACTTCCGATGGCAGCTCTTCCTCGTCCATGATGTCAGGTGGACATAGTGCCGCTGCGCATATGCCTCATTCTGGACAAGGGGCGATGGTTATGATGGCCCAGTATCGAGGAACTCCAGGCCCGACTACTAGTGGCGGAGGGATTCTGGTCGTTCAGGAAGAAGTGATGCCCCAGGCCCTCAAGGTGTGGATGAAGATCATCCGATGGAGCATGAGTCTGAATCAAGAATTGATACTCTAAGACAAGGACCAAGTCCAGCGTATGAGAGTGCTAGCATGTACAGTGATCGACGTTCAAGGACGCAGTCATCCAGATCTAGACATTATGCTTCATCCACTCGTTCTGGTCGAAGCCGCCAATCCACGTCCAGACATTCTGGAGCAGGATCAACTGGGTCGGCTCAAGTAGCTGTGGATGTTATCCAGAATCAGCAAATGGAGTTGCATCGAATGTATACAGCACAATTACAGCTCAAGGAGGCAGAAATGAGTTCGAGGCTAGAGGCTCAGGCCCAGGCCATGCGTGCAGCTATGGCCGAAGCAGAGCTGAACCGAGTCAATTCTCTGGTCCAGAATGATCAAGTCAAGACCAAGCAGGTCCAACATGTGAAACAGGATACTGAGAGCCTCTCCAAGAAGCTTGGTGAGACGAGGTGGTGAACCTTTTTGTCCAAGGTGATAGCGGCCCTTATTCAGATACTCCTGGACCAGATATACCCAGACCAGAAACCTTGGTCCAGGACAACTAGTCCAGGCTGGCGTGTACCTAGTGCAATCCCTGAAGGTCCGATTAACCTCAGGGCACCGTCCACAGACTTGAGAAGCTTGAGCGACTTGGTCGAGACTCCTTCGTTCAGGATCAGCGTCCAGGTCCAGGATATATTCAGGATATTCCAGGATCAGACGCGTAATTCCAGGATCAGAAGCTCACGCACGCTCCACACAATAGTAAAAATAGCAGTAAACAGATAGCAGAGTTCCACGTCACAAATATGTAGTTCCTTGTTCTTATTAGCCGAGGATCGGGCTACCAGTGTCAATCGGGGCTCTGGTCCTGGATAACTGGCTTGATCCAAGACGCCCACAATGCAAAACGCGCACCACTCCCTTGGGGAGACAATACACAAACGAGATCACCACTTAGTTCTTCGCGTCACTTGTACAGTCTTCGGTCACGGCCTTGGCTGCCGACTGCTGATCCAGACAGTCCGAGGCACAGGAATATGAAATGAATCGGAGCAAGCCCCAATCCAACTAGTATATGGAATGAGAGGGGCTTGACCCAAGACTTTACGTCCTAGAGCCCAACCCAACTGCGACTTGAAACGGTTGGAGTCCAACAGACGATCCGAGCTTCACAGCGAAGAAGAACCTTAATCCACCTACTCAATTGGTGGCAGGCTTGACAAGCGACTTGTGTGTTACAGGGAAAATTGAACTCTGTTTAGTTTTACACTATCTCTTCTTGCATGTTCTCTGGTGTTCTTTGGTGTTCTCTAGTGTGGACCACTTCAATTGACTTCGTTGACTTAAACTTACTTTCAGTATAGGGCCGAATCTGGGTACACCCTCATTGGGCAACGGCGACCCTCACTGAAATATGGAAAGATCTCGGCCGACCCTTCACGATTGAATCCAGGAATCCTGGACCAAGGCTCTTAATCCTCTTGATGACTTTTCCCATAGTTACTATCCATAATCCAGGAAAGGAAACTGTGTGGCACTGTTGGCACACACCTCTCGACCTGAAGTCCGAGCTTACAGTCCAGGACCAGGGAGTTTTGATGTCTGATCCAGAAATATTCCAGAACCAGAGGTTTTCCACATCCAGATCTAGGAATTCTTGATAGGATATGTCACGTTCAGGATAAATATTCTTGGCTGAGAACACATGAGTGTCTCATCTGGGTTTTAGTCTTAGACTGGGGTTCTTGATGGCTAGTTCAAGGTTTATATGTGTTGATCCAGGGATATATGTCCTGGTCCAGGGTTTCTGATGTCAGACCCTGGATATCCAGGAGTAATCCAAGAATTAATGTCTGATCAGGAATTCTTAGGTTGATTTAGTCGGTTTGGGGAGTCTTGTCAGGCGGGACGCACTGCCTGATACATTCAAGGCAGGCGTTTGAGTGCCATGCATAGGGCAACCCGCTTCAGGACGAGGGTGACCTGGACCGAGCGTATTTAATACCTCTGGGTGTACACTTCCAGGATATTACACTTCCAGGTCTAAGACCATACTCGACTCCATAATCCACAGCCACAACTTCTCAACCGTCACTTCCATCCTTCCATATCTTTCATGTCACACATTCGCCTGGTCACCCAGGCATTAAAACTGAGCCAATCACAAGGCGACTTGGCCCTGAGACAATCACCTACCGTTACCAAAAAATCACAGAGCGCATCGCGTCATTGGACACGGCGCCGCTCTTGGCGAACTCATGCTCGGCCTTGAAGCCCTCGTGGGTGAGCAGCGTCATGTCGCCGAGTCGGCGTGTGACGCACCGTGCTGTGATGTACAGTGGAATTGTTTCGAAGTTATACAGATTGCGCTCCTTAGTCCGGTAGCGTGTAAAAACGATTCCTGCCCAAATCTTATATTTTGGTATTATTAAGTTCTAGGACGGAAGCGGTGAGCCAGCCATTTCGAATTTGCGCGGGATACAGCCGATGGACGCCGGTATCATCGCAGCATTCAAGAAAGCGTACAAGAAAAACAGCTCAGATGGGTTTACGAGAAACTGAAGCGGAAGGAGCCCATCGGCGAGGACGCGTACGCTGTCAATCAGCTCCAGGCGATGGAATGGTGCAAGGAGATTTGGGCTGAATTATGTGGCAAGCGCACCATCGAGAATTGTTGTCGGCACACGGGAATCTTCTTCAACGTCATAGCTAGTGAGAGTAGCAAGGTTTGCAGCTAGTGAGAGGATGTGGTTGTGGAGGAATTGATTATGCGTGCATCGGTGATGCACTTGTAGTTACTGTATAACTTAATAGAGACGTTTCGCAAATGACTTCGCCTTCACATTATCTGCACAAAAGCCCCATGCAGAGCAGAAACAGGGCGATGGACGCCAAGTGCGATTTCTGCTCCACAGAAGTAGCGATTGTGAAGAATACAATCCTCATATTATTATGTGCAATACACTAACTTTAGCAGTGCGCGCGCCATTCATTCTACAGCGGGCCATTTGGAAGGTCACTTAACCCCCATTCATTCTACTGTACAAGATGGCTGAAGGTCGACGTCGAAACTTCACCGAGGAAGAGGACCTGGCGCATCTCCGACAGGCGCTGGGCGACCGACCCTTTGTGCTGCCCCCGCAGCGGAATTCTAGCCAAGTCGGATGCCATGGCGGCTACGCTCGTCGCCGACGAAAGCTTTCCTCGCGAGAAACTGAGCGGAAAGACGGCAAGCGGCCGGTTCGACAAGCTGGCTACTGTATAGCATTTGTGCATACGGACACCCCAAATTCCATACAAGCAGAAATAACCTTATCGACAGCATGAGCCCATCTATGCTTGTATACAAATTGCAAATCTTTTTTCTGATGCATTACTGCTCTCCTGCTGTCTCGTCGATGAATTGCTCGACAACATCATCAGAGTCACTGACGGTCCCCTCGATTGCTTCAACACGTTCCAGTTGCTCTACAATGCTGTTCTCCGCCTCATTAACAGCGTTGTTGTTGCTGTGGTGTGTAAACCCACCGATAATGACCCGGTGGCCGAGCTCTTGCCATGCTGTCGTGGCCCAACTGAGCGCTTCCTTTCTTGATGGTGGCGAGAGCGAAAATTTTGCGCGTCGATCGCTTTGGTTGTAGTCTCGCAGTTGCTGAGACAGATGCTGTACCCATTTTTTCGAAGGCGCTGTTTAAGAGGTCGAAACCAAGATATGTCAGCTGGCTGACACACAGAGGTCAAACCAGGCGGCACTTTCATCAGATGAACATTCAAGCATTCGGCATGTTGCTCTACCTCCTCAGTCCAATGGGCTGAAAAGTCATCCCAGAGGAGGAGCACAGGTGCAGCCTCTTGTCTGATCGCAAAGTTTGAACGAGATGGCTGTAGAACTTATCGAGAGTTGAAGGCATCTAGTTGGCTGCCAGAAAGTTTATTACGTCAAGTTTTTTAGCGTAGGTCTCGCATTCCCGCTTGTAGCCGTTTGGCTTCCGCCCCGCGCTGCCCGGAGTTCTTTGCGGCTACGTGCCATGTTGCTTTGCTCGATGCTGCGATTATGAATGATGCTGATCGCTTGCTTGGTGCTTCGCACCGATTTTGTGCCGTATATAGGCATTTGCTCTGAGCTGAATCGTGCGAAAATAGTTCTGTCCGTTTGAACAAATGGGCATAGTGAGGTTTTTCCACATGGCTTCATCGTTCTGATTGGCTAAATGATGTGTCCGGATGTACAAAATGTCCTTATGCACAAATGCTATACAGTAAAGCCCGCCGAGAGCACGCAGTCGGGCGTTTCTGAAGAAGAAACCGAAAACTACGATTCTAGACGAGATAGTGGAGCACCATGTTACTCGCTTAGCGACTGACAAAGACAACGAACTTCGCAAGCGTCAACGAGAGGAGGAGGCGTCCCGCGGCGCGACGGCTTGCCATGGAAACCCTTCGCGAGAGCTCAGAAGAAAGGAGCCCACCAAAAACGGAAAGAAACTGAGCTAAAAGGGCTGCTGATAAGTCTTAAGGAGAAGGAGATGGCCGACAGCAAGGCTGCCAGGAAGGATAGTGCGTTGCAGCGAGCCCAAGAGCGCGAAGCAGACCGCGAGGAAGCCGCTCGAGCTCGTCAAGAAGCGAGCGAGCATATGCTGAAGCTCGTTGGCGCTGTGACGGAGATCATCTTGGCAATTATCCAAGCTCAGAAATCAAACTAGGTTGCGAGTTTCGTTGCTGTAGGTATGACTCTAGACTAGGAGGTTCTAAGTGGTTACCTTGGTAATAACAGCAGTGACAATTTGACAGTAACATGCTTATAGCAACGTATTGCCAACAGGGCTGAGGCGCACTCGTAGAGACTTCTTGAAATCAATAAAAGCCCACAGCGTTTTAAGCTCCTTGAACTTCCATTTAGCTGCCTCACGAACAGAACTCATCTTCGCGTTGAATTGCTGCTTGCAACTAGACGGACAGGCTTC
>JAAVTI010001262.1:0-15101 GCA_011947335.1 Phytophthora constricta | reverse complement strand
GTTGCAACGCGATGGTACACGGCGCATGCATGCCTCGAAGTGTACTCAATAATCGTGAAATTCTGGAGGATCTTTTCCAGTCATCCCGTTACGTCCCATTGCGGTAACGATACAATACCCCTCCTGCTGTTCTTGCTAAACTAGAAACAGTGAGATACACAGTCGGGTCCCAAGCTTTTGGCAAAACCTCGCGTACGCCGTTGCTATGCTTGACCCGATAATTGAGGCGCTTCGTGAACTAGAATCTGATAATGTTCCGACGTCTCGCGTTTACGCGCGATTCAAGTGGCTACGAGAAGGATACGCCAGCTCCCCAAATGACTGATGGTGAGGTCATGTTTGTTTGGTGATTTGGTTGGGGCGAGCGAGGACAGCCGCGGGCGCGTTTCACGCACCGTCTGAAAACGTGTTCGCCGCGCGCTTGAAAAGCTGGTCAATGTGCGTTGGGAAATGGTTCACACGGATGCAACTGGATTAGCATATCTACTCGATCCCAACACGGACCCCGCAGGTTTTATTGATACAGACGAAGCCGATAGTATCGATCAAGCCTGCAAGTTTACGAGAAGAACAGAAATGCTACAGAGGCTTGGCATAACGCATGAGCAGCTAAATGGCTGGCTGTATGCTTTTGCAAACGACAAAAAACACTGGACGGCCGCCGACAAGTTGAAAGCGCTGGTGTTTCCCCGCGGCATTGGTGGGAGTCCCATCGAAGCAAGAACGAGGCGCATGAGTCCCTCTTCCATCTTTCCGACCTTGTCTTCTGACGAGGCGTATGAGTCCCTCTTCCATCTTGCCGACCTGGTCTTCAGCTCCTACATATTCAGCTTCAAGCGAGCGGGCTTGGAGCATTTTTGACTACATGCACGAAAAAGCGGAACCGACTGTCAGCAACGAAGGTCGAGATGTTAGCATACGTCTACATTAACGCGGACCTTAACGAGCAGCAAGCTAGAACTCGCTCGTCCCCAGACGCACCCGGAAGCCGATGAACAGGACATCGAGGTCAGCAACGACGAAGACACACTTCTTTTTGTGAATCGCGCTGGTATCGCGAGCACTAAGTCCGAATGTAGCCATAACCCTTTCCGAGCACTCTCGAATGATCGGAACAGATCCGATCATTGCGAGCATAATTGCGCACAAGCTGAACATGATTCTATATATATGTTAGCGGCGATAGCCGGCTATCGCCCTCGAAAGCTGTCCGATTTTGGGGTTTATTTGGGTTTTGGCTGTTCACTTTCAGGCTGTCGCGCTGTCCATTTCAAAACCCTAAACCCAAAACAAGGAGTCGGTAGTTTTGAACAAAATAACGACTGGATTTTGTTTCAGGCTACCGTATGAACGAACCACCAGCCGCAGTTTGCGACGAAACCTCACGCACACTGGGGCCCTGCTCCGGCGAAAGGTACACTCGTGGCTTCCGTTCTGTAGAAAACGGCGCAGCGGGGGCTGGACCGGCTGAGACTCGGCGTCGACGGCGACGCACTGCTTGGACCAACTTTTGTGGTGCCCGTGCTCCCGTTGGTAGCGCAACTGCTCGCCGATTGCGGTGCTCCAGCGCGCGATCAAAGCTTCGCAGCGGATATCGCGTACAAGGAACGGATATCGTACAGGATTAATATTTGTGAGCAACTGAGCGCTTAGTGCACAGATGATCGAGCGATATAAGGTGAAAGCTGGTCGTCGCTACTGGGTTGATACATGTTTTGCCATTGTCTGAAGAGGAAAGGAGAAGTATTGTCAAGAAGTTCATCTTTAAAAATCGTGAGAACAGCTACTAGAAATTGGTTTGCCCTCGGGGGCTAACTACACGAATCCATCTTTTGAAATTTAGCAGAATGCCATTGTGGATGTACCTATGGAGAGTTCAGGGCCAGGGACGACGCAAGTCGAAGGTGGCGATGACGCCCCGAAACAGAACGTGAGCAGTGACGCAAGTGCGGATACCCAGGAACCTGAATCAGCGCTGGTGGTCCCAGTCTCCAAGGCCCTGGATTTCGAGTCCAAGGAGCCCGAACCTGGTCGACAGCTAGCCCCGGTCCAGGAAGATCAAGACCTGGGAGACCTGGATCAGAACGGTTCACACTCTGAACCAGGAGTTGCGACGTCATTAGCTGTAGTATCATCTCGCAAAGTTGTGCCCAAGGAGTCATCCTCGGGTAGAACCCTCGCTGTGCGTGGTGACTCGGAGCTTTAGGAACATGAACCTATTCGACCCATTACGAAGGCCACCAGCGACATGTCTAAGTTTGTCCACGCTCAGTTGGACCGCTGGCTGAGATTACCAAGTCGTCGTGTCTTAGCCCGAAAAGTTGTCTATGCTTGGCGAGGGGGCTCCAAACTGCTCTGCTTGCGTCAGGGCAGCGGTAGAGACCAACACCTATTTGGAACGAGTTATGTCTCTAGGCACTCTGAATGACAAGTGGATTTACTGGATCGGGATAATACGACGATCTATCCCACTCATGGCGGACCTGCTTGCAGTCGAGGTCCAGCTGTCCAGTCTCACTACACGTGAAGTGGTAGCTGTGATCCAGACTCTACTCTGAATGCTGGTTTTGAAATCATGAATGTGATTTCTGGATGGGAACAGAGCCCAATATCTCGGATCCAGGATGACCTGGTTTACGGTCTCGCTGAGGAACTACAACGATACTTGGTCGTGGAGATGATCGAATGGCGGAATATTACCCAAGGAATCTCGTTTCAAGCAACCGAGATTCCCCAAGATCTTGATCCAGAGTTGGAACACATTCCGACGTTTGAGTACCACGAAGAGGATGGCGAAGGAGACATTCTGATGACGGACAAGGATGTCCAGGTGCTTGGTCGAGAACTTATTTTTAAACTGAAGCTAACAGGCATCAGGACCAGTAGTGTCAGCGGAAGTGAAGCCGAAGATCCTGAACCAAAACGCTTGAAGAAGGCAGCGCCACTGGAGTCACTCCCATCTTTAGATTCCAGGATTTCAGATTCCTGGTCTTCGAGTTTGGCAGGACCATCAGTTGGAGGTTCGACGCCTGAGTCAGACCCACCAGTTACTACTTCCGATGGCAGCTCTTCCTCGTCCATGATGTCAGGTGGACATAGTGCCGCTGCGCATATGCCTCATTCTGGACAAGGGGCGATGGTTATGATGGCCCAGTATCGAGGAACTCCAGGCCCGACTACTAGTGGCGGAGGGATTCTGGTCGTTCAGGAAGAAGTGATGCCCCAGGCCCCTCAAGGTGTGGATGAAGATCATCCGATGGAGCATGAGTCTGAATCAAGAATTGATACTCTAAGACAAGGACCAAGTCCAGCGTATGAGAGTGCTAGCATGTACAGTGATCGACGTTCAAGGACGCAGTCATCCAGATCTAGACATTATGCTTCATCCACTCGTTCTGGTCGAAGCCGCCAATCCACGTCCAGACATTCTGGAGCAGGATCAACTGGGTCGGCTCAAGTAGCTGTGGATGTTATCCAGAATCAGCAAATGGAGTTGCGTCGAATGTATACAGCACAATTACAGCTCAAGGAGGCAGAAATGAGTTCGAGGCTAGAGGCTCAGGCCCAGGCCATGCGTGCAGCTATGGCCGAAGCAGAGCTGAACCGAGTCAATTCTCTGGTCCAGAATGATCAAGTCAAGACCAAGCAGGTCCAACATGTGAAACAGGATACTGAGAGCCTCTCCCAAGAAGCTTGGTGAGACGAGGTGGTGAACCTTTTTGTCCAAGGTGATAGCGGCCCTTATTCAGATACTCCTGGACCAGATATACCCAGACCAGAAACCTTTGGTCCAGGACAACTAGTCCAGGCTGGCGTGTACCTAGTGCAATCCCTGAAGGTCCGATTAACCTCAGGGCACCGTCCACAGACTTGAGAAGCTTGAGCGACTTGGTCGAGACTCCTTCGTTCAGGATCAGCGTCCAGGTCCAGGATATATTCAGGATATTCCAGGATCAGACGCGTAATTCCAGGATCAGGAAGCTCACGCACGCTCCACACAATAGTAAAAATAGCAGTAAACAGATAGCAGAGTTCCACGTCACAAATATGTAGTTCCTTGTTCTTATTAGCCGAGGATCGGGCTACCAGTGTCAATCGGGGCTCTGGTCCTGGATAACTGGCTTGATCCAAGACGCCCACAATGCAAAAACGCGCACCACTCCCTTGGGGGAGACAATACACAAACGAGATCACCACTTAGTTCTTCGCGTCACTTGTACAGTCTTCGGTCACGGCCTTGGCTGCCGACTGCTGATCCAGACAGTCCGAGGCACAGGAATATGAAATGAATCGGAGCAAGCCCCAATCCAACTAGTATATGGAATGAGAGGGGGCTTGACCCAAGACTTTACGTCCTAGAGCCCAACCCAGCTACGACTTGAAACGGTTGGAGTCCAACAGACGATCCGAGCTTCACAGCGAAGAAGAACCTTAATCCACCTACTCAATTGGTGGCAGGCTTGACAAAGCGACTTGTGTGTTACAGGGAAAATTGAACTCTGTTTAGTTTTACACTATCTCTTCTTGCATGTTCTCTGGTGTTCTTTGGTGTTCTCTAGTGTGGACCACTTCAATTGACTTCGTTGACTTACACTTACTTTCAGTATAGGGCCGAATCTGGGTACACCCCTCATTGGGCAACGGCGACCCTCACTGAAATATGGAAAGATCTCGGCCGACCCTTCACGATTGAATCCAGGAATCCTGGACCAAGGCTCTTAATCCTCTTGATGACTTTTCCCATAGTTACTATCCATAATCCAGGAAAGGAAACTGTGTGGCACTGTTGGCACACACCTCTCGACCTGAAGTCCGAGCTTACAGTCCAGGACCAGGGAGTTTTGATGTCTGATCCAGAAATATTCCAGAACCAGAGGTTTTCCACATCCAGATCCAGGAATTCTTGATAGGATATGTCACGTTCAGGATAAATATTCTTGGCTGAGAACACATGAGTGTCTCATCTGGGTTTTAGTCTTAGACTGGGGTTCTTGATGGCTAGTTCAAGGTTTATATGTGTTGATCCAGGGATATATGTCCTGGTCCAGGGTTTCTGATGTCAGACCCTGATATCCAGGAGTAATCCAAGAAATAATGTCTGGATCAGGAATTCTTAGGTTGATTTAGTCGGTTTGGGGAGTCTTGTCAGGCGGGACGCACTGCCTGATACATTCAAGGCAGGCGTTTGAGTGCCATGCATAGGGCAACCCGCTTCAGGACGAGGGTGACCTGGACCGAGCGTATTTTATACCTCTGGGTGTACACTTCCAGGATATTACACTTCCAGGTCTAAGACCATACTCGACTCCATAATCCACAGCCACAACTTCTCAACCGTCACTTCCATCCTTCCATATCTTTCATGTCACACATTCGCCTGGTCACCCAGGCATTAAAACTGAGCCAATCACAAGGCGACTTGGCCCTGAGACAATCACCTACCGTTACCCAAAAATCACAGAGCGCATCGCGTCATTGGACACGGCGCCGCTCTTGGCGAACTCATGCTCGGCCTTGAAGCCCTCGTGGGTGAGCAGCGTCATGTCGCCGAGTCGGCGTGTGACGCACCGTGCTGTGATGTACATTGGAATTGTTTCGAAGTTATACAGATTGCGCTCCTTAGTCCGGTAGCGTGTAAAAACGATTCCTGCCCAAATCTTATATTTTGGTATTATTAAGTTCTAGGACGGAAGCGGTGAGCCAGCCATTTCGAATTTGCGCGGGATACAGCCGATGGACGCCGGTATCATCGCAGCATTCAAGAAAGCGTACAAGAAAAAACAGCTCAGATGGGTTTACGAGAAACTGAAGCGGAAGGAGCCCATCGGCGAGGACGCGTACGCTGTCAATCAGCTCCAGGCGATGGAATGGTGCAAGGAGATTTGGGCTGAATTATGTGGCAAGCGCACCATCGAGAATTGTTGTCGGCACACGGGAATCTTCTTCAACGTCATAGCTAGTGAGAGTAGCAAGGTTTGCAGCTAGTGAGAGGATGTGGTTGTGGAGGAATTGATTATGCGTGCATCGGTGATGCACTTGTAGTTACTGTATAACTTAATAGAGACGTTTCGCAAATGACTTCGCCTTCACATTATCTGCACAAAAGCCCCATGCAGAGCAGAAACAGGGCGATGGACGCCAAGTGCGATTTCTGCTCCACAGAAGTAGCGATTGTGAAGAATACAATCCTCATAATTATTATGTGCAATACACTAACTTTAGCAGTGCGCGCGCCATTCATTCTACAGCGGGCCATTTGGAAGGTCACTTAACCCCCATTCGTTCTACTGTACAAGATGGCTGAAGGTCGACGTCGAAACTTCACCGAGGAAGAGGACCTGGCGCATCTCCGACAGGCGCTGGGCGACCGACCCTTTGTGCTGCCCCGCAGCGGAATTCTAGCCAAGTCGGATGCCCTGGCGGCTACGCTCGTCGCTGACGAAAGCTTTCCTCGCGAGAAACTGAGTGGAAAGACGGCAAGCGGCCGGTTCGACAAGCTGGCTACTGTATAGCATTTGTGCATACGGACACCCCAAATTCCATACAAGCAGAAATAACCTTATCGACAGCATGAGCCCATCTATGCTTGTATACAAATTGCAAATCTTTTTCTGATGCATTACTGCTCTCCTGCTGTCTCGTCGATGAATTGCTCGACAACATCATCAGAGTCACTGACGGTCCCCTCGATTGCTTCAACACGTTCCAGTTGCTCTACAATGCTGTTCTCCGCCTCATTAACAGCGTTGTTGTTGCTGTGGTGTGTAAACCCACTGATAATGACCTGGTGGCCGAGCTCTTGCCATGCTGTCGTGGCCCAACTGAGCGCTTCCTTTCTTGATGGTGGCGAGAGCGAAAATTTTGCGCGTCGATCGCTTTGGTTGTAGTCTCGCAGTTGCTGAGACAGATGCTGTACCCATTTTTTCGAAGGCGCTGTTTAAGAGGTCGAAACCAAGATATGTCAGCTGGCTGACACACAGAGGTCAAACCAGGCGGCACTTTCATCAGATGAACATTCAAGCATTCGGCATGTTGCTCTACCTCCTCAGTCCAATGGGCTGAAAAGTCATCCCAGAGGAGGAGCACAGGTGCAGCCTCTTGTCTGATCGCAAAGTTTGAACGAGATGGCTGTAGAACTTATCGAGAGTTGAAGGCATCTCGTTGGCTGCTAGAAAGTTTATTACGTCAAGTTTTTTAGCGTAGGTCTCGCATTCCCACTTGTAGCCGTTTGGCTTCCGCCCCGCGCTGCCCGAGTTCTTTTGCGGCCACGTGCCATGTTGCTTTGCTCGATGCTGCGATTATGAATGATGCTGATCGCTTGTTTGGTGCTTCGCACCGATTTTGTGCCGTATATAGGCATTTGCTCTGAGCTGAATCGTGCGAAAATAGTTCTGTCCGTTTGAACAAATGGGCATAGTGAGGTTTTTCCACATGGCTTCATCGTTCTGATTGGCTAAATGATGTGTCCGGATGTACAAAATGTCCTTATGCACAAATGCTATACAGTAAAGCCCGCCGAGAGCACGCAGTCGGGCGTTTCTGAAGAAGAAACCGAAAAACTACGATTCTAGACGAGATAGTGGAGCACCATGTTACTCGCTTAGCGACTGACAAAGACAACGAACTTCGCAAGCGTCAACGAGAGGAGGAGGCGTCCCTCGCGGCGCGACGGCTTGCCATGGAAACCCTTCGCGAGAGCTCAGAAGAAAGGAGCCCACCAAAAAACGGAAAGAAACTGAGCTAAAAGGGCTGCTGATAAGTCTTAAGGAGAAGGAGATGGCCGACAGCAAGGCTGCCAGGAAGGATAGTGCATTGCAGCAAGCCCAAGAGCGCGAAGCAGACCGCGAGGAAGCCGCTCGAGCTCGTCAAGAAGCGAGCGAGCATATGCTGAAGCTCGTTGGCGCTGTGACGGAGATCATCTTGGCAATTATCCAAGCTCAGAAATCAAACTAGGTTGCGAGTTTCGTTGCTGTAGGTATGACTCTAGACTAGGAGGTTCTAAGTGGTTACCTTGGTAATAACAGCAGTGACAATTTGACAGTAACATGCTTATAGCAACGTATTGCCAACAGGGCTGAGGCGCACTCGTAGAGACTTCTTGAAATCAATAAAAGCCCACAGCGTTTTAAGCTCCTTGAACTTCCATTTAGCTGCCTCACGAACAGAACTCATCTTCGCGTTGAATTGCTGCTTGCAACTAGACGGACAGGCTTCCGGTGGCAATGAACTTGCGGACGCCGTACGCGGGGTCGCCGTAGATAATGTAGCCATGCACCGTAGATAATGTAGCCATCAAAAATTGCACTGCTCTTCCAGGTACTCCAATAGCTTGCTTTCGTAAAGTAGCGTGATGTCATGTCGCCGGCCCCCGATAGGCCCCAAAACTGATGGCAAAGCCATCAGGTGTAACTACAGGCTGGTAGTTCAAGCAGTGCACCCGCTTGTGACCAGAGTAGACCTGTCTCTGCAGGTTCTCCATTGTTCCTGGCCTCGAAGACGGGCGGCACACGGCGTTCTTAGTGCCGTCTATAAAACCGAACACCGATGACATCGGTGAATCTTTTCTGCGAATAGCTTCAGCGTACAGATTGAGGCGCTCGGAGCATATCCGGCGCTGGAAGTAGATGGTGTCCTTGAATCTATCGTAGAGATACAACACTTCAGAACTGTCAACATCATGTGTAGTTAGCAGAAAGTATTGGCCGACGTACCCAAATGCTGAACAATCCGGCTAAGCTGCCCCGTCGAACGGCCGAAGATCTTCATCATGTCATAGAGCCTTTTGGGATAGCTTAGCCGATACAGCAAAATGCACAGAGCCTCGGTAGAAATGCGCTTTGTCGCGCTGGTAAGCTCGGTAGAGCCAAGCAACGGCATAGTGCTAGCACACCATGCACATCGAATCGAAACAGCAGCTCGCTATCTGCGTTCGTCTTCTCGACAAGGCAAAAACGGACGTCAGGTATGATAGGACGCTCGGGCTGCACGGAGCTGATCAGCAGCACGCTCTCGACGGCTTGTGGGCCGGCGGCATCGCCTTCTTGATGTAGGAGAAGCAGTAGGAGCTCCTCCATTGTGCTCAGCAAATACTGTCCAGTCGACAGATGGATGCGAAAGAGATAATGCGATGGCTGTGAAATGTCTGCTCGACTTATCTTCTCCCTATCTTTACAGTAGATCTTCTCAGCGATAAGGTGAAGATAAAGTTGATTGCGAAACGTCTCTAATGATGAGGATTTGCGATTCAGGTCCCACCCTCAACCGGACTGAGGAGCGGAAATTGTACATATTAGCTAATACTGCTATCATTTATGGATGATGGGGGCACTCTTTCGGAATAGTGGCAGTGGACCCGAAACGACACGAGCGGCGATAACACAACAGTATTTGCTAAACAGTATTCGTGTGCGTGAATGGAGGGCGAGGGTGATCTGACGCACGATGAGAGTGGAGGTGCATTTAACTATGTGTGGTGATGGAATTTGGAGTTGGGATTATCGTTCGTTCTGTTTGTTATGATTGTTTTAGGGGAGAAGAAACGTATCCGGAAAAATACGACGCCAGTAGCTACGCAAACTACACCCAGCAGCCTCAAGAAAGAGAGTCCACTTCGTACCATCAGCAGGAATATGGCAGGTATGACGGCTATTATGGTCAACAAAAAGCGCAAGAGGCTGCTCCAGGATATGATGTCAGCTATGGCTATCAATATGGCACGAACGAATCGGGTGCTGCGCAGGACTATGGCCACTATGCTGTTATGGAAGGGTTAAGTGTAGAACAGTAGACGTATGCAGTGGTGACACCTGAGACGTTGTAAACTACTTACTCGCGGCCGGTGCCAGCCCTAGATCCCTAGACGAGAACGGAAGTTGCCTTTGTACGTGATCACGTAGCCGTGCTGTCGACCGAAACCAACTTAATGAAGGTAATTATTTCATGACAGACACCCCTCATGCTGGGCGGGGCACGTCGATGCGAGTATTGTGCTATTGCGCAGCTCTGACGTAAAGGATCTGTATGTTCAAGACTACGATGTATGGCTCCGTACTCTACCGTGTCAACATCAAACAGAGTTACAGACTCATGGCGATAATTCCTATGCAGGCAGCAATGTGTCACTTGACTGGGTAAATATTCCTGGTCACACGAAGCTGCTAAGGGCGATCAAAAAGGTACTAGTGCTCAGTTGGGTATTCACTTACGTTGACTGTCGTGGGTCATTTCAGTACCAGGACTCACTGTGGCTGCCGAAGTTTGTTTAAGACCTTATCCGAGGCATTGTGCGCTACAAGATCAAAATATATGAAGACCTGCCGAATAAACCTGTTGCGAAAGGTGCAACCGATGGTACTTGCGCAAACCTGAGACCTCTATCCCTGCTGAACCATCAGCCTCAGGTGTCGACAAAACTGCGGATAAAAAGCGTCTGAAAATCCGCCTGATGATGTTGCTGTCACCACTACAGAATCAGCTACTAAGAAAGTCAATACGTGGTGAATTCATAAACCGAGACCACTTCACCTATCCCAGCTTAGTCTGCGAGCCAAAGCCCGGCTCCTCGAGTCCCCGGGCTGTTGACTACCTCGAGAGCTGCCTCAGTTGGGGCAGCTAACCACGCAGAACGACTTGGACGGCAGCAGCAACACACTTGACAGCTTTCATAGCTGAAATGGCAACTGCAGTGAACTTCATGTTCATGTCGTTGCAAGGCTTGGGCTTATGAGGTCAAGTTGTAATGTGCGTAAGTAAAAAGAAACCGCATCGATGGCTGACAGACATCGTTACAAGAGCAATTATTAAAGCTTTCACCAATTCTGCTAGATTTCAGATTTTGTGTATCAACGTGAAGTGATTGTTAGAAAAGTTGTTGTGACTCCTCTAGCTGGTAGTATCTCGCGTCACTAACGCCAAATTCCACGCTGTGGCCCACCACGTAACAGCAACACATATTGCGATGCGCTTGATGGTCGAAGTCGCAGAGACTGCCAGAGAGGGATGGATAGCTTACCCGGCCGCAGCCTACTAAAACTTCACCGATGCCCGCAATCATCACCCAGGGTATGTCATCGCTGTCTCGGAGGGTTTATCTAATCCGTTCAGATTGATCAGATAGAAAATCTGTAAATGCCGTGCGGTACGAACTTGGACAAGTGGCGGGAGTGTAAAAATGAGAAAGAACGTACTGAAGGAGATATAGCATAAGCAACATATTTCCTGCACTATGACGAAAACTCCGCCACCTCATCCACTTTAACTTTGAACCGCTTGGCTTTGGTGAAAGCACGCAAGTCCTCTGAAGTGCATCCTCCACTCGGTCGCTTCCGCATGATTTCGTCAATGATTTTATCCACTACTCCCGCATCGCCTTCAAACACTGTCCTAAGTGCCGTTCTGGAAGCCGAGTTGATGGAGACGACAGGCGAACACGCTGGATGATACGCCAACGTGCCATGGAACTGCTCAGTCTCGTTTCGGCTCAAGATGAAGCAGTCATGCGGCACCTCATAAGTCGCCAGATTCGACGGCGCAACGGAATTCATGATGCCTCGCACCAAACGCGCACCACTATCCACGAGAAACTGTGGGCAAACAGCCAACTGACTAAGATAGTCTCTTGCGTGACACGGCTGGAATTTTCCGAATGTTCGTTTTCGCTGATCGACAAAGGCAACTACGTTGCCAGTCACAGCATTCTTCAGAGCAAAAAATGTCGACACCAGCTCCGCCATCGTCATTCACTACAATGTATCCACCTGAAGCCCAGTCGATTTTTTCAATCGGTTCCCCTTTCGTGGAATTAACTGAGGAGTTGAAGCACCAAACGCATCCGCACATCGAATCACTCTTGACGGAACAAGTTTCACGGTGATGGCACTCGTTTCACCAGACATCAGCGCCCCAGGCAGAAGATCTCCCAGCGTCACAGTCGAGTGCCCAAGCACCAACAATGCATTGATTCTTACTGCATAAAAGCAAGCACCGAAGATCTCCCACGACTGCCACGGTTGAAGCATGCACATTTTTTTATCCACCTCGTATCTCATGGCGTTCAAAGCGTTCGCAAAGTTTCTTTCTGCTTCGTTTTTCAGCTTCTTACAGCGTGATCCAATATTCTCCAACAACGCATACGGAACTTGAACATCATGCTCTCCAGGTTTTGAAGATTTGCGCGGAATCAGCAAACATAGTGAAGAATCCCGAAGCCTTGACCACTTGAAATCCTTATCAAACGCGTCATGTGGATCAACCGTTTGTCCCGATACGGCAAAAGCTGCCAATCGGATGAGCTGTGGTGTTTCAAATGATTTCAAGTAGTACGCCACGTACTTTGTCCAAACTGCCTCGAAGCACTTCTCGATGTTGTCCAGACTTACGGGCTCCCCTTGCACGCAAGTCTTTTTACTGCCGTCAGATACTCGACAACCCACCGCGGAACACCACCAAGAATGAACAGATGTCGGCAAATTTGGGCATGACTCAGCAGCCCAGCATAGCTCGCGTTGCTCTCTACAATGCTGAATACTTGATCCATTGACAAGAGGTTCATCGGGAGTCGCTCGGTCACGTAATACGAGGAATTGGCAATTGAACTGGATTCAATGACGCCCAAATCTGTCCCCGCAAACATGGGCAGCAAAACCAAACTCGATGACTGCAAGCACAGCAAAGCTCCAATGATTTCCACGAGCTCACGTAGGAGTGACGTGTCGGGATCTTTTCGACGAGCACCAATCTTTTCAATCTTTTGATATTCATCAATGCCGAGAAAGAGATACAACGTCGCTGGTTCTTGCAGTTTCTCACGCAGCTTGCGCTCAATGACTTCGACGGCACATTTCAACTCCAGCTGAGCTCCATTGCGAGGTAGCCGCGACTTGAACCACTTGTCAAATTCAAGATCGCAATTCTTGTCCAGAAAAAATCGATACAAGAGCCGCCAAGAGAAAGACGCCTCAATCGGCATCGTTTTCTCGACTGGTCGGGGACTAAACCCATTGAAGTACGGAACAATCACACTGGTAACGTGGTCCAATGCATGCAAAATCGTGCCACCTTCTTCCAGCATACGCGTTTTCCCCAGACCAGAAATACCTGAACAAACAGGCATGGCCACCTCGATGCGATCAGATGCGGCACTTCTCGCATGTGTGATGATGTTCTTGAAGCACTCGTATGCCGTCTCAATCGCTTTCTCCCGTCCAACCAGGCGGAACTCCAACTTATCTTGTGTCAAAATGTGAGGCCTTGAAACAATTGCCTCCTTGTTGGTCATATCGCCTTCCAAGAATGCGAGGAGATCGTCGCACGAACTAAGATCCACTTCGGGACCCTTCGGTACAGCAACCGGAACACTCGGAGGAGACGCCGCTTCTGGGAGTCCCACCAGCACGTGAATCTCTTCTTCTCCGGGCTGGAAATCCGACCCAAGCAACTCCGTCTTGGTGAGCTTCCACGACGAGCAGCATCTCTTCATACTCGGAGCTCTACCAGCTTGCAAGAAGTTCTTGACACTATAGTCATGCTTCAGCCACGCGCCGTTCTTCTTCGCCAAGTACAGCGTCAATGCGCTTGGCGGAAACGAGAAGCGCTCGTGGTACCGTTGATCGTCAAATATGGCCTTCTGCAGCGCCTCACATCTGCATCACGCTCGATGACGACGGAGAAGACGCTCCCTTCGCCGTACACCACACCGCAGCTTGACCTTATTCTCCATGTTCTTCGCGCCAGAAAGTTCCAGACTGAGAAACTCTCGCTCAATTCATTTTCCCAATGCATATTCTCACCCTCTAGAAGAACTTTCTCTATACAAGAACACATCTACAAACTGAAACTGGCATGTCACTCGCGGATGTCACTAATTCAATCACAGCCATTTTTATAGCATATTCTTTGTAGTGGGTCGAAGTAGCCCCCTTGTCGACGAAGTTGTGTGTTTCTGCGTGTCTGCCGCCCCCAAACGGGCGTGCGCTGTTGTGCCATGATCAAGCTGCCGCCGGACCAGGACGACCGTAGCTCGCTGCGCCAGTGTACCTGCTGCGGCAAGCTGCTGTTCTGGAGGCCTTCACGCAGCGGTCAAGGAGAGCAACGCGACGGTGCCACGTATCATGGGCTCGCCACCACTTGTATGCATGCATAGGTTGTCGAGTCTTTGAGTAGGTTCCTACATAAGCAAGCACGTTGGGGTAAACCAGAACTAAAGCGAAAATAGAATACTGGGACGATTGCACGCATGTACAATGTGGGTGTGTCCATGCTCGGCATGCACACGTCACCCTACTTCAGTATTCATTTTGCTAAGCACTCCCACGCTCCGCTTTCGTCTTACAAATAAAGCTAACACATGGGTGGGTCCTGCAGATTATAAATTGTAAGCGTGACGCGGGTGTTTACAGGACACAACACAAGTACAAGTACAAACGAGCGGATCAGTACGCTTCAGGAGGAGTTGGGTTCGTGACGTTGACTACGAGTACAAGAGGGTTTCAGACGCGTGCACGTTCGTGCATTACTGTGAGTACGCACTAGCGTTGGGTCAATGCACATGCGGTGGACTAGAATGCGTGCGGTGCACTAGAACACACATATAGAGCTGAAAGGCAAACGTGAACGCGCATGTAAATTTAGAAGATAGGCGCACTAGATAGATGCGCACGATGTACGTGAATTGAAGAATGCTCAGCTGGTACGTTGCGTTAAAACCTATCATGCTATAGCAGGTGAGCGGTAGCTGAATTAGGTATGAACAAGGACACCGAATTTGTTTTGGTCAGCAATGTGGCTAAATCGTTTACTTAGCTGGACATGTAAATGACGTGTGTGCAAACCAAACAGTCTGTTGTGATTTGGCTTGGGTGAACGTATACTGAAGCGTGAGCGTATGGTCGCATGATCCTAACATGTATCATAATGACAATAGAAATTGAAAGTGTAAGCGAATGCGTCAGGGAGTAAGTGGGTTCGTAAGTTGTGCGTGAGTGCGTGTGCGGGTGTGCGTGTGTGTAAGATCGAGAGAGAGTGAGTCGGTGGGTAATAGAGTTCTGTGCGTGAGTTGGAGTGAGCAGATGAGTGGGAGAGTGGGAGTGGGCAAGTGAGTGAGT